>OZ005743.1:43107166-43313694 GCA_963930735.1 Dioctria linearis | reverse complement strand
GCCATTTGGGCCACTATCTAGTTCTTGATTACTTAGTTGACCATATGAACGGGATGATTTAATTAAGCAAGAGTTATTGATGAACCTATAGCAGTAGGCAAAAAATCCGTTTCAGCCTCATAAAGGAATTATTATGCCTAACAGCTATTGTTAAATCAACTAATGATGGTGACAAAAGCAAGCAAAGCCGTTGAGCTCGTCTTTCAGGAATGTCGCCATCGCTAATGATCGCATGATTAGGCCATTTTTCTTCAGAAAGGTGTAGGAACTCTGGGCCGTTAAAACCATAACGAGCAATTATTTAAGGCTTTTGCGAGTACTCCTCGGGATATGAGGTCAGCTGGATTTTCTTTTGTGGATATGTTTTCCGCTGTTCAATTGTTGACAGATCTTGGATTTTAGCTACCCGGTTAGCAATAAAGGTGCTCCATGTATATGAAGGCGAATTAAGCCATGATAAAACTATGGATGAATCGGTATAATAAAAATACTCTTTGAATGCTTATTTGTAGTATATTCAACAAACGTTCTACCAATTCTGCTAATAGCAGTGCTGCGCAGAGCTCCAAACGTGGTAGCGAAATGTTTTTTTAGCGGGACAACGCGTGACTTAGAGCAAATTAGTCGAACACTTATTTGTCCAAATGAGTCAGCTGATCGTAGATAGCAACAACGCTCCATAGGCTAGTTCACCACTATCAGAGAAGCCATGTATTTGAAGATTTGCCCTTATTATCGAGAGGCATCATGTGTCGAGGTATCCTTAAGCTATTTAGTTCATGAAGTTGCTCTCTATAGGTTCGCCATTTAATGGTGTACTCTACTGGCAGTACTTCATCCCAGGACATATTTAATTTCCACAATTGCTGTAGAAATATTTTCCCAAGAACCACTATGGGTCCGACAAGGCCTAAAGGGTCAAAAAACGCTTGCAATGTCTGATAGAATGATACGTTTTTGTCATGTGGATATCGCTTAACACTGGGGTGTTATATTTATTTGAAAAATATCTTCCGTTGGTTGCCAGATTAAACCAAGGGTTTTTAACCACATTATGTTCATTTATTCGAAGCAATGGTTCCTTGTGTTCTTCAGGAATACTTTCTAATAACAAAACCATGGTTTGCACAAAATTTTCGTAATTCAAAATTACCCTTTTTTTAAAGTGCCTTTGCTTGCTGCAGTGAGTCTGAGCCTGTCATACAATCATCGACATAAAAGGAGTTTTGAATTGTACTGCAAGCCTGAGGAAATTCTTTATATTCATCGCAGGCTAATTGATGTAAGCAACGCGTAGCTAAATATGGAGCAGCTGAAGTGCCATACGTAACTGTGTTCAGTTGAAATATTTGTGGATCTAGGGTTGGCTTTCTCGCCAAACTATGAGTTGATATTCGCGGTCAGCAGGTTCGACTAAAATTTGTCGATACATTTTGCTGATATCAGCTCTAAAGGCGTAACGAAAAGTTCTAAATCTTATAACAATCGAAAAAAGATCTGCTTGGACTACTGGCCCGACCATGAGGATATCATTGAGTGATGGCCCGGAACTGGACTTCGCAGAAGCGTCAAAGACCACACGAAGTTTTGTGGTTGAGCTATCTAACTTTTGAACGCCATGGTGCGGGAGGAAATAGTTTGAGATTGGGATCTCATCTGGTCATATTCGTTCCATATGGTTGAGCGACTCGTACTCTTTCATAAATTGTGTGTAATCACATCGTAAAATTGGATTTCGAGACAATTTTACGTTCTAATGACAAAAATCTTCGAGTAGCCATATCTTGGGAATTTCCCAACAATTCCGGATCCTGACGGAATGCAATTTTACACAGTATTGTCCAGTGCTTAGTCGTTTTGTAGTGCTACTGAAGAGTGCTACTGAAGATACGCTCACAAAGCTCTTCTTCAACTGTTTGTGTTTTCATTGGACGATCATGCCGTTCTACCTCCAAAATTGTTGCACTAACCTTTCTAGTGAGGACAACGAAGGCTTTGTTGCGAGCTTGCAATGAAAAACCCTTGAGCTTGGTTGTGGAATTTTTCCCATCACAATCCAACCAAAAACTGTTTTTTGCAGAGTGGGAAATCCATTGGAAAGCGAGAACTGTTCTTGAGATAATAGCTGACAATACAATTCCGCTCCAATTAAAAAGTCTATTCTATTAGGCGTGCGAAAATTTGGATCTGCAAGTTGTAAATCAGACGGTATTGACCATTCATTGATATTGAAGGCATAGTCTGGTTGCAATCCACTAATTTTTGGTAGGATTTGAGCTTCTATTTCTGCAGTAAAGCAGTTGATGCGAGATCTTAAAGTTAGATATGTTTTGTGTTGAGATACGATTTCTGACTTTCCAATGCCGGCGATTGGGGTATAAGTCTTCACTGTTTTGACGCCTAACTCATGTGCAAGGCGGTCTGAAAAAAAATTAAGTTGAGACCCTGAATCTAAGAGTGGTCTACATGTTCAAGCGTTCCGTGCTTATTGAAAACTTGGATAACAGCTGTTGCCAAAAGGATGTATGACCTTGATTGGCTGTTAGCAGGCCATGAAGCACTCAGAGAAGAATGAAGAGCTAAGGATGAATTCGACTTGACATTCATAGAATTGGCGGAATTGACATCACTATTTGAGGCAGGAACTGGGTTGGTTATTAGGCTGTCTGTATGTAGCAATGTGTTGTGCCTTTGAGCACAGAGATGACATTTTATCGATAAACAACTTTCAGAATTGTTACCCTTTCGTAAACAATTTAGACATAGTGTAAGTCTCTTTGCTTGTGTACATCTTTCAGTGGGAGTTAGGTCAAGAAATTTGTTGCACTTGTAAATTGAATGATTTGAACCCGAACAGTAAATACAAACTGAAACTGATGGGACCTTTGTTGCATTTAGAGATACTGTCTGCTTCTGTGGCTTAAAGTTTTTATGTTTGGACTTATTACTAGGAAATAATTGAACAGAGAGTTGCCTTGGCTCAATTTTCCCTTCTAATGCATGACACCGTTTTTCTAGAAATGTTATTAATTCTTTTAAAGTGGGAAGTCTATTAGATTGACATTCATCTTCCATTTGTCTACAGTAGCAGAGTCCAACTTCTTTATTACTAAAAACACAATAAGATCATCCCACTGTAACGCAGTACGACCTAGAGCAGTCAGAGCCCTCAAATGAACGTTAACATTATCCACCAATTCTCTTATTGCATGAGAAGAAGGCTTGTTAACTGTTGGGAGCGAAAATAAATGACGAATGTGTTCTTGTGCTATGATTTTTTCTATTATCATATCGGTCTACTAAGAGTTTTCGTGCAATTTCGTAATTATTAGGAGTTATTTCGATCGATCGTATAGCACGCAATGCAGACTCGGATAGAGCTGAACGAAGATAGTGAAATCGAGAAACATTATCTAACGCGCTATTATTATGAACTAAAGCATAGAAAGTTGTCCACTTTGTGTAATCACCACAGAAAGTAGGCAATGTTATCTTCTTCTGAGTCATTCAGATCTCGTTCTGCTAACTGTATCTTTTTAATTTGCACTAGAATAGCTGGTCGTAGTAAAAAATATAATTCTTCGTACTCAGCCCGCACCTTTTGGTTTGGCTCGTCTTCATCTAAATCCTCAATCGCATTTTGAGTGATCGAAAAATTATCAAAATACTTTTCGAGAGCATTTAACCGAGTTTCTAATTCTGGAAGCGAGGTTTGGTCAGATATCTTATCTACAAATTCCTTTATTCGATCTTGCTGACTAATAATAGTAGTTCTTCTTGTGCGAAGTCTTGTTAATTTACCATCAGTCATTGCAAAGAATTCAAAACCTACGCTACCACAATGAAAATCGGTATATGCTTGAATTACAAAGGGAGACCGCTATTATGTTATAACAAAGGCAAAAATTAGCACCAAATTGCACCACGTGTCACAATTACACAAAGAAATTCACAAAATCAGAAATTTATGATTTATTTAAAACAATGTAAATTATAGTTGCAATGAGATTCTTTGTAATACAGATTTACCTTGTTATTATAATCCATAAGGCGTCCTTCACGCCGTTGATGGTATAATTCCTAGACGATGACTATCACGTCGGGGTCACCAAATTTTATGATGAAATTTGAATGAAGATAAGAATTTCGTTGGGAAATTTTATTGAAACACTAAACTTCTTTTTCTAGGTTTAATAATTATTAACTTATAATTGCACAAACTGTATCCGCATTTGGACATATGTATATATATACTGCTAACTGACTAAAATTCGGATGATACTACAAATGAAAAGCCACACTGATTGTTCTCTACCTTCTTCTACCAGCTCAACTAGAATCTCTTGCATCGTGTCGATCTAGAGCTCTCTTCAGTGATTCTAGTAGATTCGTTGTTAATAACAATAATTGCAAATGTATGCTCAGTGGCGTCGACCTTAAGTGCACAATTGATAGATTTGTGTATATTCATTGTATTTTAAGTTGCAGATTCAATAATAAATTAAATGTTCTGATCTGATTCCTGCAATGCAAGTGATTATGCATGATCAGTGAACTTTGTGTCCAGCAACATGTAATCGAAAAATGATTGTGCTATGGTCGGATTAAATACACTAAGTTGTACTAGAATCTGCAGAATCATTTAAATAAGAGCATTTAATTGGTTTTATTCGTATTCGCAACAAAAGAGGATGGTAGAGAAAGGCTGATTCGGCAGCGTTTCACTCATAGATTTAAGTAAAAAGTAATATCGCAATGATTTTAATAAATTTAGAAATTCAAGTTAATTAAATTACCTATAAAGAAATTCACTGATACATTAGATTAGTATTTATAATATGCTCTTCATAAACATTACTTACATAACTAGATTAGTTTCTTAATTATGTTATCTAGGTATAAACACCGGGTATATACTTCGAAGACGCAAAAAATCTCTAAAGAGACTTAGTCTCTAGAGATTTTTTTGGTTTCCGGTCTCCAGTCAAGTATTTTGAAAGAAACAGGTCTCCAGGTTCGGTCTTCGGTATCTGAAGTTTGTTCATTTGTCGTCTCCAGGTCTCCGGAGACTATTTGTGTGTTCTGGTCAGTTAAGCGTAGGTCTCTCGTAAAGGAAGAGTAATAAAGTGGAGTGAACTTGACAAATTGTTACAAAGAAATTAATAAAAAAATTAATAATTAATGTAATGGACTTAGAGCAGAAAATTTGTTTCGTCAATACAGTTCTGGTTATTTTTGAAAAAAAAAATCTGTTGTGTTTACCCCGTAAAATTTGTACACCAATAATATATTTTCTTAAGCATTTTCATTTTTCCCATAACATAAAAATATTAATAACTTTTGTGATAACTCTTTTTAACAATCTCTTGCTTTCTTGCTTGATCATTAACAAAGATCTCTGGCGATCTCTAGAGACAAAACTTCAAATTTCGTGTATACAGTTCGAAGACGTGTGTCTCTAGAGACTTTTATTATGGTCTCTGGAGACCTAATTTTCTGCCGTATACACATTTCGGAGATTTTAGTCTCTGTAAACCGGAGACTGTAGACCAAAAATCTCTCACAGTGTATCTTTACCTTTAGATTTGTGATTTTGGGTACATTTTCTCCCAACACTCTCTATAACTTCCTTCCTGTACAACGTATATAAAGATGGTAGTAAACCGTCTAAGCATTTCAACGAATGCCGAATTATCACCCCATCCCCCTAATGTCGCTAGTTGGAAGACTTCGTCAAAGTAAAAAAAAAATTGGAAAACATTTTCTATTTTTTTTATGATCATAATTTATCCCAGCTTTTTTTTGTTTAAAATTTTCAAAATACCAGTTATTTTCGGTCCCTCTTTTTCATTTTAACCTCTTTCCCTCTAAAATGCTTCATAACCGTTACATTTTCTTTCAAGATTTGTAAACGTCGGAATGTTACCTTTCATTTGATATAAACCACTTTTTATAATCCTTTATTGATGACTCGACATTCGTTGGAAAGTTTAGACGGTTTATTATCATCTGAGCGAAAAATCTCCTTCACAGGTTGTATAATAAAAAAGTTAGGGAATGTTTTGTGAAAAACTATAGCGTATTTTCTTAATCACCCTGTAACTCTGAAACGGTTCAGATGCTCCTCCTCGCTCTTCTTAATCACCCTGTAACTCTGACCCGGCTCAGATGATCCCCCCTCCTGCCTGACAAATTTTTTGTTCAAGAAATTCAAAACTAGTTTGGATACAACCGCAACACATTTTTCTACCTGTTTCTCACGTCACACGTTTTAAAGCAAAGAATCACAGACGAAATCAACGCAATTCCAAGAGGATGGAGCGAGTTTCAGGCTAAATTTACAAATGGTAGTTTTTTATAAATAAAATTTCAAAAACTGTTCTTCGATTTTACAGTAATTAAAACGAGTTTGAACTAATTCTGGTGTTTTATTTTAAGTATCAAAAACAAGAAAAAAAAACATTCTGAGACACCTTTTATTACATTATGAACAGCTTTTTTATGTTTACCTTTGAGGCAGTGTCATCAGCGTATGGTGTAATGACATATGACACTTGTGCTATGCTCTAATTATTCACTTTTGTATATTTCTTCACATCCTCGAGCATGTCCACACTATAAGCAAAGTAAAATAAGTATAAGTAGAGACAGAGGCGAACAAAATAGGAAATTTTTCGTGTTTTTTAGAATGAAACAAGTAACTTCATATACTTTCGTCTTTTGCATGAATGTGGGAAAAGAACTTGGCTATACACTATTGTAGTGCAACCGAGACAACGAGCTAAAAACAAAAATCGAGAGAACGTAGGATTACCCGAACGACAAAATCTTATTGAATCGTTCAAAATCCTATCAAACTATCCCTAATAATGTACATCAGGTCACACTACCTCCCATTTTAAAGAAAACGATAAATTTCGCTTTGGCCCACATGCTGAAAGGAGATGTAAAGTTCCTCTCAAATAAAATTCTCATTTTTTCCGAAAACATCAGGGAATCCAGCATAAGTTCTCCCACTTATTCTCTTCATAGCAAAACGAATGTAAACAGAAAAACGTGCTGTTCAAATATCATGGGATTACACCAACAAACATTAGAATTCCTGCGAAAAACATTGGGACAACTCCGCCCATTCTCTCTTATTTACGAAAAACATTGGGAAAACTCCACCCATTCTCTCGTATTTACGAAAATAAATCATTTGCCATTCCATTTCGTTGCATGTAATCTTCGCTTTCACATTTTTTGTCTTATTCGTAAAATGATCAAAGAGGGTTTGATTTTTTTTGTTTTTTTCTCTTTCTTCCTTCCTTTTCTCGCCGTGTACATTTAAATGGAAAACAATCGGAACACTCTTCTGTGTCCTTTCTTTTATTTAGTTATTCTTTGCTATAAGAACCTAGAAGCTCCAATGACTTTTATGGTCAAAAGATTTTCATTCGAGAGAGGTTACCTGGAGGCTGATTATGATCTTTTGTCGTACTTTAATGTCAGAATACCTATATGACAAAATGAAATGAACTTTTCCCCTGGGTTTTTATACCCTAGATGAAATCTAAAGGTTATACTAAGTTTGTCATTCCGTTTGTAACGCACAGAAATAATGCTAGTAGAGAAAAATGGATTGGACACCCACACATAAAATTAAAAGTTATTTTGATTTGTGCATGTCCGTCTGTCCGTCCGTGCGCACGATAACTCGAGAACGCGTGTACTTAGAGAGCTGAAATTTTGTACGCGGAGGTAAAAAAAAAAAGTAAAATTAAGTTCGAAAATGAGACAAATCGGGTAACTCCTTCGTGGGGTTGCCATACAAAAATTTCGTTTTCCACTATAGACACTGCCTGAGAACGAGTTGACATAGAGAGCTGAAATTTGGTCATAGTGTTTTCATAGTAATAGCAAAAAAAATTTTAAAAATGGAATAATTCGGGCAACCCATTCTTGGTGTTGCCATATAAAAATTTAGTTTTTTTACGGATAGTATGAAAACGATCAGTCCTAAACATTCTATTGTACTAAAAACTTCTTCAGAATATGAAGTCCTATAAAATTGGTTATAATCATTCTTTCTGTCCGACGAAACGATCTAGAAATATATGCCAAAAACCACTGCAAAAATCAAAATTGAGTGGCCATACGAAATTTCATACGGGCATTGGTCTTAGACCAATATTAGCTTTTTTACTTGTTTGTGTTATTATTCAGCTCAGCAAGCCTTGCACTACGAAAAATGAACTGAAAATAACACTTTGCATTACAAACTCAAAAATATTTCGAATTTAAGCACTTGTAATGCTCTAAGTTGGTGTAGAAGATCCATTTACTATTGTTTATCATTTTCGTTACATCCTCGGAAGCAGTGACAAATTTTTCGTACTTTTAGGCGTATATTCTGACGTTTATTTATTGCAAATTCATTTTAGTTATTTTGTCTTTGATAAAAACGATAAATCAAAATGAATATGGTGAATATAAAAGTACGACAAATTTGTGGTGCAATGTCAAAATATTGTACAGACACAGGGGCGGATACAGCTAAGACGCGAGTTACAGATGCGCAACCACCCCAACCATGTAGATAATAGCCATTGCAAAGGCAACGTGATCCAAACACAGTGAACCCATATGCACTCAACCTAATTTAATTATTCTTAAGAAATATTTTTATTAGTCTAGAGTGACGCTAGGTAAGCAATCTGTATAATAAGTTCATATAATTTTTGCTTAAATAAGTAATTTTAGAAAAGTAAGAATGATGACAATAAAATGCAAATTAGTTCAGCTCAGTTCGATTGTGGGTTTGAAGCGAAAAAGTCAATAAAGCACAGCCGGGAAATTTGTGCGTTTTATTTTTTTTTGATCAAATAACTTAGTTAGAAACTTAACTCGCACGACCCCTGAAGACCACTGAAAAAAAAAAAATTTGCAGTAGATCTTCTGAATTTTTCCTAACAAAATGATTCACTGCGCAGTAAATCTATTCTACTGCACCCTTTGTAAAAAAAACATTAAAATTTCTGGAAGCGTTCAATTTGATACGTTTAAGAAAGCAGCCCTTATGGATAGTGGCATGGCCTTCACTCCATTTTAGCTCGTGGCTATTGAAACCTACAGAGAAAGCAGGAAGTCTTAATACCTGTGAAATTCGTGTAAATGAGCGTGGCCTTTCTCGGGGTGTTTGAAGCAAGTCAGCGCCTAGTCGGGCAAAAGCGATGGTTTGTTTGAATTGAAAACAGCTTCCCAAGGGTCTTTGATGGGTCTTCGATATAAAGACGGCTTATTAGAGTATTATCGGTGAATCAAAACAAACATTCACAGAAACAATTATAGTTCGTAATTGGACAAATTCAGCGAAACTACACAACGGCAAACAAATCATTGTGTTTTGTTGTAGTAAGTTATTACATTTAAAGCAAGGGATTTGTTTTGGAATAAAAATGTTTTATTATTTCGTTAAATGCAATAGTTTTACTAGAATACTTAACCCAAACATTTTATAAAAACAAAATAACAAATCTGATTGGGATACAGCTAAGACGCGAGTTACAGATGCGCAACCACCCCAACCATGTAGATAATAGCCATTGCAAAGGCAACGTGATCCAAACACAGTGAACCCATATGCACTCAACCTAATTTAATTATTCTTAAGAAATATTTTTATTAGTCTAGAGTGACGCTAGGTAAGCAATCTGTATAATAAGTTCATATAATTTTTGCTTAAATAAAAAAATTTTAGAAAGGTAAGAATGATGACAATAAAATGCAAATTAGTTCAGCTCAGTTCGATTGTGGGTTTGAAGCGAAAAAGTCAATAAAGCACAGCCGGGAAATTTGTGCGTTTTATTTTTTTTGATCAAATAACTTAGTTAGAAACTTAACTCGCACGACCCCTGAAGACCACTGAAAAAAAAAAAATTTGCAGTAGATCTTCTGAATTTTTCCTAACAAAATGATTCACTGCGCAGTAAATCTATTCTACTGCACCCTTTGTAAAAAAAACATTAAAATTTCTGGAAGCGTTCAATTTGATACGTTTAAGAAAGCAGCCCTTATGGATAGTGGCATGGCCTTCACTCCATTTTAGCTCGTGGCTATTGAAACCTACAGAGAAAGCAGGAAGTCTTAATACCTGTGAAATTCGTGTAAATGAGCGTGGCCTTTCTCGGGGTGTTTGAAGCAAGTCAGCGCCTAGTCGGGCAAAAGCGATGGTTTGTTTGAATTGAAAACAGCTTCCCAAGGGTCTTTGATGGGTCTTCGATATAAAGACGGCTTATTAGAGTATTATCGGTGAATCAAAACAAACATTCACAGAAACAATTATAGTTCGTAATTGGACAAATTCAGCGAAACTACACAACGGCAAACAAATCATTGTGTTTTGTTGTAGTAAGTTATTACATTTAAAGCAAGGGATTTGTTTTGGAATAAAAATGTTTTATTATTTCGTTAAATGCAATAGTTTTACTAGAATACTTAACCCAAACATTTTATAAAAACAAAATAACAAATCTGATTGGGAAAGTTTCAATCATTATCTTAGAGAAATTGATTGGTTGGTCTGTTTTGCTTCAAGAGATGTTGATTAATACATATTAGAACTTAGTAAGATACTAAGTCTTGGCATGTGTGAATACATTCCGTATTCCTACAACAAATCTCAACAACAGTAAAATCGCTCTTGGTTTAACGATCAGTGCAACTAAGCAATAAAAGCGAAAGAGTCTGCTTTTCGTGTCTATCAATTGCATGTATGTACAGAACTGAAACAAGTCTACAAGACTGTACGGAACAGCTGCAATTCCATTATCCAGAGAAAAAATCATCCTTTTTGACCAGAATGTTACACAAAGAATCTTGGCAAGCCGCAAAGACAGCAAAGGTTTCTGGTCCATGGTCAAAACCACCAGATGCAACTTCAGAAGTTGTTGAATCCCTGGATAAAGCTAATATTTTCGCTGGTACATTCGCTTCAAACTCTCTTTTTCACCCCACTTTTGCATCTCCCAAAAGAGGCAATATATATCTGATCCGTACGAGAGATGTGTTCAAGGTCCTTAAGGCAGGATACTACCTTTGGCTGCTATTTTTTAAGAGTTTTTAATGAATTTTTTTCCGCAGAAAAAAAATGGGCAGAAACAAAATCGGTTTAATGAATTTATTACTATATCATTAATCTTGGAAAATAAAAATTTTAATGTTGAAAAACTTAAAAATAGCCTCTTGTATGTGGCGCCAAACTTGTAGGTGGCTCCTAGAACAAAAATAAAATTTTTATTTTATTAAGAGCAATATATTTTATGTCTGTAGGTACGTAGGGCTTTTTAGAAATTTTGATTTTTTAAAACATGACGGCCATTAAAAAAAAAGAAATTTTTCAGGGTAAATAAAGTTGTTTAAGTGCACTAAAAATAAAATAACTACTCTACCGAATAAATCCTTCGTACAGCCTTAGATTATGGCGAAGAATTATGCAAATTTTTGAGTAATTTGACACGCAGATTTGAAAAACTTCGTTTCGAGAAAATCGCGTTTAAAGTTTAACATATGTATGTGAAGCCCATATATGATCTCCCAAAGAAACGCGCTGAGATTCTATACATTTCAAAGAAACTTTAGGCAAAAAAAAATCATTTTTTTTTATTTTTTAAGGTGGTATCCTGCCTTAAGCAGATCAACCCCTCCAAAGCCGCAGGTTCTGATGGTTTCTCGCTCCTGTTAATTAAAGCTGCGCCTCATCCTTGACTAAGCCTCTGCGCAAACTATTCTACTTGTCTTATTCGATAATTGCCAACTGCTTGGAAACTAGTTCACGTTCAACCTATTTTCAAGAAGGCTGAGGGTAACGATCCCTTCAAATTATCGACCAATTGCAATCACTTCGATTCTTTCAAAGGTTTTTGAATCTATCATTAACTCCAAATGAATGAAGTATCTAATCAACTCATCAACGACCGCCAATATGGCTTCCGGCTTGGACGCTCATCTGGAGACTTGCTCACTTTTCTTACGAAACCTTACAGTAGTCTTCACAATTTTGGAGAGTCCAAAATCGTTCTCCTAGATATTTCAAATGCTTTGATAGATTCTGGAATCCAGCCCTTTTAGACAAACTTAAAGCACTTGGTCTCTCCCATCCTCTTCTATTATGAAATGAAAGTTCTCTACCTGGTCGCCTTATGCGGGATGTAATAGGTGTATACAGAACCTCACCCCTATGACAGTACTCCTTTTTTCGCTTACTCCTTTGACATTCGTGCGGATCCTAGAGGGAATGCAACATCTGTCAAACAATATTGCATGTCTAGATCATTGAGTAATGACCTTGATAATATCCTCGCTTGAGGCAAAGCGAATCGTTACGAATTCAATGCATCTAAGTCCCAATGTTGTCTCATCTATTTAAAGCAAGACCATAATTAATTCACTCCCGCTTCTTTTGATTGAGCAATGATTTACGATACACCGTCTGTACGCATTCTTGGCATTAATATTTCCAGTAAATTATACGCTAGACTGACTGTCTTCACAATGACTTTTAATTTGAAATTCTGGAACGAATAGCTGGACAGATCACATATTCTCTATTGCCAAAGAAGCATAAAAATGTCTTGGATTTCTGAAAAGGTGTAAGAAATATTTCACCCCATCAAGTCTTACATATCAGACCTAGAATGGAATACAAGTTCCATATCTGGGCGGAGCTGGTCGCACAGCCTAAGCTTCATTTGATATTGTCCAAAAGAGGACCTTCAAGCTCATTGGCGATGTGGCAATTACTTCATACCGCCTCACTCGCGCATCGCCGCAATGTTGAATGCCTTTCGCTCCATTATACATGCATGGTCAATTTCTGATGAAATATCTAGTCTGATCCTTGTAAAATACGCAATACTCGCGCTGCAAACAGCGCACATTCTATTACCCTTCAAATTACTTTCGGCCGTACAGGAAAATTCCACGATGCTTTTTTATCCCAAACTGTGTGAATAAGGGAACAGTCTACCATTTTCTGTGTTTCCGTCGGCATACAATCAGCGAAAGGTTAGGGGTGACATACATCAGCACCTGCTCCATTCTCCTCAAGTTTCTTAATTTCTTTCCTTATCACCTTCCTGCCATGCTGTGCTTTGCATCGTAGGGTATCCCTTGAGCTTGGCTGAATAACATATGTATATTATACAACAAAAATTTCAAACTTTCTTAAATTTTCCATGAAGTTAAGTATATACCTGCAAGGTATGTATTACATCTGACGTAATTCCTGTATTTTACAAAGTTACAATTTATTGAAATTCAAATTGAACAAAATGTATTTCCCTATTTTTACAAATAAAATGAATGATTCGGATGCGGTACACTTCCACCATTTACAAAGCAAAACAAAATAAATAATTTAACACCTCATTTGACTTTCGCGAATGGCAAATGTTGAACGTAGAGCAACTTTTTTGGTTGTTAGTGATATCTGTTCGTCCCGTATCTTATTAAATGATACCCGTATCTTATTAAATGATAAATTTTATGCATGTGACATTTGCGAGTGTTGGTGGTTGTATTCGAGCTTTTGATCTGTTTCCAGTTTATACCGTTTTCCAAACCACATTTGCCCCCCCTCCCCCCTCATAAGAATTCTGGATCCGCTGCTGGCACAGACATATCTGGTATACTGACGGATCCAGGATGATAGCAAATTAGGCGCAAGGGTGTGTGTCCAGAAGTGGAATTTACCATTGAGGCGGAAATCTACCTTATATGAGTTAAAGCTCAGGAAAGTCTAAACAGGGGTTGCAATAAGTCCAACATCTACATTTGCCAAACTGCGCGCATCGCTGTATTCTCTCATCAAGCCTTTGAGTCGAAACTAATCTCGATCTGTCACATGAAACTCCACCTGCTGTCTGGGCTCAACAAAGTAACGTTGCTATGGGTTTCTGGACACGAAGGAGTGCACAGTAATGAAAAAGCAGACAATTTGTCATTATACTGGTCACTACCCAACATTTGACCTATCAAAAAGCCACTTTAGGGGGAAACTACGAAAATTGCTAATTTTTCTTAGGAGACAATTGGTCGGGCTGTTTATTAATATAGTCACTGTACATGGCTCCTTCCGTTATTTTTTTGAAGAAGATAGGCAAATGCAACAATGAATTGTCGACTTGTCCCGCGCTTACAGCTTTAAGGTTGCAAATTACTGGAGAAACAATTATTTTTCCAAATAATCTGAACCCAAAGGCAATAGTCGAGCTTGTAAAAAGGCTTGGTTTTGCCTAACCACTGTAGGGGATGAGATAATAGATCAAATCTGGTTGTGGTTTCCGCAGGGCCCCAGTGGCCTAGTCGCTCCTACTACTCCTAACCTGATCTAACCTATTCCGTACTTGGCCAATACCATTATGCGTTTTGAAATTCAAAAAGCTTAGCAACAACAATATTCACTTCCTTTTAAAATGGCTATACAATCACAAATACCAACATAAAATAAATTTTTCGCTAATTAAAATCCAATCCTCATTTTATCTCATTCATTTATAATGGAGGACCACAAATAGAAGAAGAAAAAGCTTCCGGAAAATCTGTAAGAAAACGTATTTCGCTTAAATGGGTTATTGGACAGCATCTTAGATGAAGGAATTACTTAACTCAGCTTTTTTGTTTTTTGTTTTTTATACTAAACCCTTCTTCAATAAATTTCCTCATGGAAACTAACCTGCCAATCACAAATCTTCACTTATCCCAGGCCAGGAGTAAAACTTACAGCAAGAAATGAATGAGGGAACATCGTCATAGACATGTATATCCATACATATATGTATGTATGTCCAGCCCATATATATGTACATGCCTACCTATACCTTAAGAAAATAATGAACTGAGACATCTTCACGGTAATAAGTACCTGGTGGTTGGTGGTGCTGAAATTATCAGTGTCATAAAATTTGCAAAAATTACAGTTTGTAATTCTTCCGTTGCGGTCGTCGTAGAGATTGGCAGCTTTACAAATATATATATTCGCTTGAAATTAAAATTAATTTTTTTTCCTGCGCAAATACTTGCTAATTGCGAAATTCATTGAGTGGAACTGTTCAAAAACGGGCAACACAACTAAGTTGCTTATACGTACATAAATACATGCAAGCATATACTGGAGGACTGCAGCAGAAAGATAATGCATCAAATGTTAACGAGCTGCTCCATAATCTTCCCCAAGTGAAAATCCATCCTAAGCAAACATTATAATTAATATGTTATTGTATGCGTGTCCATCCGTCCGTCCGTTTATCGTTCGCGTACCTGTACCTGTAGTGTGGATGGATCAGTGGTGATTCCATCAGCAGACGTATGCCCTTTGCTCATCGTCTTTGCATTTTTTTTATATATGTCTGATGCGATAACTTGAAACGATTAATCGTACCAGCCTGGCTTTTATAGAATGCTCAGCCCATCCATCGTGGTCTCTGGTCTTCTGGGCAACACGGAAAGATGTAAAGATGGGAAGAAATGTGCCCAACTGCCCAATACCTTCAGTTCAGTACGGAGCGGAGAGTATCAGCACACAGTAAATACATATCACACAGCACATCACCATCATCACCATCCAATCGTTCAGCACACAACACACAAGACCAAGAATATCTGGAATAAATGCTTGAACGGAGCATCCTCATGAGCAAGCCAACCAGCCAGCAGAAGAACCCTGTCATTAACTTGTCGTCTTGAAAACAAGATGAGGAACGATTAGTGCTTGTAGCCAATTTCGGGAAGATTTTCAAAATCAATGGTGAAATAAATATTTCATTCCACAGCAGCCTAACTATATGTGCGAATGTGGATTTTATTGCATATCAACGAAATTGTCGTAATCGATTTTTTTTATCAGCTCCACATCAATTCATTTATTTTCTTGCGAAGTGCACAAAATTAAAACTCTTTTCAAGTACATTAGAAACCTGCGAGAGAATTAGAATTCAAAATAATTTCGCGATAAGTGCCTTCCGCATTCGAATTCAAGGTGCATCCGACTAGTTCTGTCTTGAATAGGGAGATATGGTGATCAAATTTTCGAAGGACAAAAAATTGAGGAATGATAAGAGCTTTGATGAGTGTCATTTTTATACATACTTAAGCCTAAAATTTGGGCAGAGATCCATACCCTTCGTAGTTCACCATAAAATTTACTAATTGTAGGAGATATAGGTATTATCACAACAACTCATTCTAGAGTTGATCATTACCCCTAAATAAAACAAGGCAAGAAAAATTTGGGGAATAAATGAGTTAAAGGAATTGCCACTTAGTAGGATTAGGTAGAATGGTCATTATTTTTCCTGTTATTTGCAGTTTTTATTAACGAATTAGAGTAATTAGAGTATTCTATGGAGGTAGGTTTGAGACTTAAGTACGTTAATTTAAAAGTCTTAAAAAAGCTGATGAAATCGTTATATTATCTGAAGATCAACATAAACTCCAGAGTATGATCAACAGCCTTCAGGAATGCTGTCACTTATGGAACCTGATTGTCAACAATTATGATTTTTCAGCGTGGATCAGGACCGGGGAAGAATTATGAAAATTGGCAATATAGCAAATATAGCAATGTGCAAGTAGACGCTGTAAAGGAATACACCTACCTCGGTATTACCTTAACACCAAAGCTATCATTCAACGCCCACCTTAAAAACCATCTACCACGGTTAAAAATATTGGTATTATTTCGATAAATCAAAGTATACCTATAAATCCTTACACACTTTGTATATAAAACGAATACAAGTGTTAATCATAAAAGTTATAACAAGCGTGTTTAGAATGAATTGGATAAGGTATAAAAACGAGGGATAGTTTTTGGGTACCTATAGATCTTATGAGAAAGATGTTCTATTAGTTTATTAATTCTATGCGGTACCGCATAAAGAGTTTGTAAAAAATTGATAGAAGCTTATAACATATTCATATAAAGTTTATCACATTTTGTATAGGTTAATAATAAATTTATTCACGGCCAATGTACAAAGATTACAATATCTTATATACGTACTTCTAACTTGATGCAATGGTTCCTGGTTTAAAATAAAAACTAACTAAATCACATTAAGGTAACGAAATAAGTATTAATTAAAATTTAGAATAAGTATTAAACAAATAAATAAAATAATAAAATAAAATAATCTAAAAAAAGTTGTAAAACAAATATACGAATATATATAAAAACAAACCAAAACATACCACCATTAAAGAAAAAAATAAATAAAAGCGAAACAAAAAAATTTAAATTAAAGTTAATGAAAATAAAAAAATAAAAAATTAAACCTATCCTTATAAGAAATAAATAATAAAATAAATAAGTTAAACAAGAAAACTAACTAACAGTAAAAAGTACGTGCCATTTACGCTGCTAAAAACTTAAATTTTTTAACAATGAAGGAGCCCGTTCGCTGCATATTCCCAGGAAGAAATTTGCACTTTGGTATTGCCTGAACAAAGTAAGAGCGCTCACCGTATTGAGAGGAACACCGAGGGGCTAGAAGCTGACAACCCCTTCCCGAATGCAAGAAGTGCATTCTCTCATACAAATACTTCGGAAGCTTGCAACATATCTGCTTGTGCAGAAGAATGAGTTCACGGCGGCCTAAATACGTTTTTGGAGTAGTGCCCAGCAGTGACAATGCATACTGAGATACATTAGCATTCCGAGGAAGTCTAGATATATAGCGTATTGCATCATTGAAACCAACATCTAACTTTCTCTGGCACCGAGCATCAAGCTTACTAAAGATGGTACTACAATAAGCAAAGATTGGAATAAGTAGCGTTTTAGCCAACTTAAAGCGAATGTCCACAGAAAGGCAAGCAGACGTTATCCAAAGTTGCCTTAAAGTGCCATAGATTTTCCCTATTAAATTTGAAATGTGACCGCAGCATTTGAAATCTGCACTGAAATAAACTCCAAGATTCCTGAAGCAGTCAACGTACTCGAGAACGGAATTATTTAATAAAACAGGAGAGAGTTCCGAGGCAGTGCGACTTAGTTGGATTTAACGAAAGTTGATTCAGCAGTTACCTTACCAGTCATATATGCTACGAAGGTCTTCATTAAGGGAGACCGCACACTGCCGAGTCAATTGATTGTTCAGTCAGCGACTTGTCTGTTGACTTGTCACCGACTGATTTATATTTAATCGTTGCTGATTGACTATCGTTGCATGTGCGCATATTGCATCGGCTTCTGTCAGATTAGTAATCGAGTCAAAGGCGTTGATTTGTGTTTCAATTTTCATTATAAACTCGCAGTGTTCTTTAAAAACATTGCTTACCGACATTTCTATTAGCAAAAATAGTCAACAAACATTAAATAAAGCATACTTTCTGCGGCTGCGATCAGCAGCAATCACCCGATTGAATTTAAATGTTGCTGATACAGGCTGAACACACCAGGCGGTTCGATTCAGTCAATTGCCAGTCTTCAACGCCCTTCTGATTTTTTAGTTGCTTACTGACGTAAAATAGAGCAGTTTGCGGTACCGAACGCTATTACGTGTAACGAGCCGATTAGAGTTAGTTAGGGAGCTGGCGAACAAAATTTCAATACGATCTGTTCATGTGGCAGAAGTTCATAATAGTAATAATTGTACCCTAAATAACATTAAACATCACGTCTGCCTGCACGTTAGCGCTGCGTTGTCAATTGACAGCGCTTTGTAATTGTTTAAAAAACCGGGGCACTATATCATTTGTTCATGTCTGCTTCTTGGACTGGTGAACAAACTTATCCTAGAAGCAACGAAAATCGTCGAGGCAGACGTGGTGAGCGCTGCGTTTCCTCGAAATTAATTTTTCAAAAACTTTTTTTTATTTCGACAACACTATATGAAGTGTACACTGAGCAGAGATGAATTTTTAGATCGAGAACATTGTAAAACGACGAGAAAACCACATCTGGCGGCATATTGCTTCTGCAATAAGCATTTACAGCGTTTTAAAAATTGAAAAAAAAAACAGGATACAAAATCATCTGTTCATGTCTGCCCCTGTGACTGATGCTCAAAGTCCTTCTAAAAACAACAAAAATCTACGAGGCAGACGTCTCAGTCGCTGATTTTTTCAAGGCAGACCTTGAAATACTCAACTCGCGCCAAGCGTATATCTATATACACGTATACACGCTCCTATACGCCTATACACGGCTAAGCTGTCGGCCGAAACGGTCGAAATCTTTCTATTTCTCGTCCCATACTTTTTTAGTATTGTGTGTGTGTGATGTGCCCATACATATACGATATATTATTCCCTCTCGCTCATAGGAAAGGTAGCTCCCACTGTATACCAAATCTGTTCACCACGGTTTATCCGTTAAAATTGGGGTGCCAGTTCTCTTTCGAAATATAAAAATTGAAATAAATGAAAAAAAAAAATTGAATAATCATGATGTTAATGATAATAATGATTAATAAAAAAACCAATAATATCATTAATCTGTCATATCAAAGTATTACGTACATAATTTTTACTTCACTTCCTAAACTTTCAGAAAATCGTACAGCTCAACATCAGAAGGCTGCACGTCTGCCAATATTTTTTCGGGTATCCAAGGCTTATTGTGAACTGAATGGACGCAAGCGGGACCATGAACAAATGATTTAGTATAGTTTTTTTTTCAACACGTTCATGTCCACTTGCCGCGAAAACGCAGAGTTCTGGACGTCTGCCTATAGTTTTTCAGTACACAAGTAGTATTTGTTATGCGATAGCTCGAAAGGCAGACGTGAACAGATAATATAGTGCCATTTTTTTTTTTACAAATTTGGAGCGCTGTAAATCGAAAACGCAGCGCCGCGGAACCTCCATCCATAGGACTTAATTTATTCGTATCGATGTCATCTTCAATACCTATCGTTATGAAACATGAACAAATGATTTATCAAAATGTTCACCAGCTCCCTAACTAAGTGTGCGGCCTGCCTAATGCGACAAATACAATCCTCCATCAAACCTATTGGTCTACTTAAATAGATCTGGACGTCATCATCGTAAAGGTGAATGGAGGAATTAGTAAAAATATTCGGTAAATCATTTAAATATAAGGTGAAAAGTAGAGGGCCAATAATGGAACCTTGTGCGGAACTCCAGAGCGAAGATATACTATAAGATCAGAACAAAGATCTTTTACTTTTACCATCTGTGATCGATTGCGTAAATAATCAGCTGAATGGCGGAGGATGAAAAGTCCAATTGATTTTTCAGCTTTGAAAGCAGTCTTGGGTGGTTTACGGAATCAAATGCCTTGTTAAAATCAAGAAGAACTAGTACTGTCATCTGGTCCTTATCGAGAGCTTCACAAATATCTGCAGATACCCTTAGAAGTGCAGCCTCGCAACTATGCCCATGTCGATAACCAGACTGCCACATTGTGTCGAAGTCCTCTGCTCGTTCATAAATTTGATGATTTGTTGGGACATAATTTTTTCCAAAACTTTAGCAAGGAAACTAAGCATGCTAATTGGCCTAAAGTCGCTGGGATTGGATGCAGAGGGCATTTTAGGAATAGGTGTTACATGTGCTTTCTTCCACTAAGTCGGAAATTGGGACGTGGTTAAGCAAAAATTATAAATATGAACAAGTGGTATCAATATAGAGCGAGTACTTTCACAAAATCAGGTGGAAGTGAGTCTGGACCAGGACCTGTGGATTTAATAGAGAATATCACTGAAAGAACCTCAGCGCTATCCACACATGCAAAGGCAACATCTTCGACAGCATCGCCAATGTTACCACTTGTTGCATTGCAGAACTCAATGAACTTGAAGCATTACCTGCACTACAAGCAAAACAATGTTTGAGAGTGTTTAAGTCTGTATTTATATTGACAGGTTCATGACCATGTACGCCTAGACTCCGGATGTTTTTTCACAAGTTTTTAGCTGGTAGACACGTATCAAGCTTTGAACTAAAAAAAGAGTGCTTAGATACTCGAATCATGGATGTAACTAATAATTATGTTACGCACCCTTTTATATTCCGTAAGAACCGCAGAATCTCTAGTTCGTTTGAATCTTTTTAATAACAAATCGCGTTCAGCCATGGCAGCATGAACCTCCCTAGTTATCCAAGGGCATTGATCTTTACGATTATTGCAAGTTTTCAAGGGAACGTACTTATTGTATAGATAAGAAAGTGTGCAGACGAGAGTTTCTACTTTATTCTCCAATTCGTCCGATTCGCGCGGTCATTTCTGAGAATGTAATAGTTTGGAATTGAAACCAATCCAGATTTAACATTCTCATTAATCCAGGTCTCGCATACCATCAATACATGAACCCTGGTACCAGCAAACATTGCTTGCAATTGATCCGATTTATTTCTTAGACTTCTAACATTGAAACTGACAACATTCAACCCGGAAGATCGAGAGAAAAATACGTTACACATTGCTCTCACCTTGTTCAGGGGTGAAGTGAATTGATAAGAGCATCCAAACTAGTAACCTCGATTGCAGAGTCAGACTGCTTAACACGAATTTGAACGCGACCATCACAGGTAAATGCAGAATGTATCAATTTATTCCTTCTATGCGCAGAAGCCTTTGTTAGAATTTGTTGATGTGTGAGACTCTCATAAGCACTAATTCTGCTGTTAGATATAAAAGCTTGGGAGACTTGATTAAGTTGTACTGATCAAAACCGCTTGAATTTGTGCAGAAACATTTTCTGCTCGCTAGCAGAGGCGAACTTCGCTATTAGCGGCAAATTTGTTTTTTTATTTTGACCTCTCCGAGTTCTAGGTTTGGGATGGAAAGCAAATGCATACGGCGACAGAGGATGATTTATCACAGAAGAAATTTGTTCAAGCAATTTGTTGCAGTTTTTACTCTCTGTGCAGGGCAAACCACTGATAATAATGTCCGTAAGCCTATTCACCCTGAGCAAATCTTCTAATTCATGTCTAGCATCCATCAATTCCACTTTCGAAGCACTTAATTCCTCACTCAATTTCGTAATTTCCGAATTTGGCAAAAATATTATCTAATCTGTCAGTAATTTGCTCCTCGAATTCATTCCATTTTTCACTGATTAAATGAGAAAGACTTTTCAATGATTTCTTTTCCAGCAGTTCAAAGGAGCCCGTTGAAATTACAGAATTGTATCTACCAGCCAATGGGGAAGAGTATGTAACGTTCTTATTATCTTGGTGTTGGTTTCTCAGCTTTCTCCTGGTGTGCCGGGTAGACTGTGTTGGTCTTATCACATTTGTATTTTTGTTGGAATTTTTACCGCTCATTATGAATATAAAATTCTTATTGTGAAAAACTTTCAATAACGCAGGATGATTAACACACCCGCAAGTAATGCAAAAACAGACCAAAGTACTTGATCGAGAAAACTAGTGAAAACCTTCTGTTAAATTCGCATGATAGTAGCAAAAAACTTGAGAGCTCTAGTGACGTAACTAACGATGTATGCCCCCCGCCCCGCCCCCTCGGAAGTAAATGCTACTAGGCCCCTGGCTCAACTTTTTCATTTTATTTTCGACATATAAGCTTATGACTAATGAGTAAATCTTACCTTCTTTACAATTTTCCGAAGCGCCAATCTTTTGATGACAAGAATTCGTCCATGACTTTGTCAATATTAATATTTCGACTTTTTTAATTTTTTTTTATGCTCAGTATCGCCAGAGAATTCAGCCGTATCTGTGACATGGTACTACGAAGGAAAGTCTTTATAAGTTTTAGCTTACTGAATTAACGTTCGGGCGTTACTAAAGTGACTGATAATGTGAGATAGAGCTGTAGAGCTATACACAGATCCCGGACACTGTTTGTTATAGCTGAGCTATCTACAATTAAGACTTCAGCTAGTTCTCTAATATGTAGTTTAAATTTCTCGAATTCTTTCCAGCATCACCGATCAAAAACTTAAAAGTCGTTGGGGAAAAGTAGGCGATAAATCTTCTGAATAATACTCGCTGCGGCGATTTGCTTTTTCAACAATTTCATTATCTGTTAAGCCACTGAGAACTTGCGGTTGAAACAGCGAAAATCTTCCCGTCAAGCTATTCATATTTCATAGTGCACTGTCAATTGTTGAATTATAATATCCAGACAACAGTTAAAATTAAAAATTCGGAATTTTTCCCCAGGATTCTGTATACCTTCATTTATAGCCAACTCATCAAAAAACTTCTTCACATGACGCTGGCGTATTTTTTTGAAAGCTGGATTTACTTTCCAAGATGTGGCGATTTTTTTAGCTTCTTTTAAAATTGTCGGGAAATCCTGGCCTCAGTCTTTTCTATAGATTTATTTGAAACTAGGACGATATTTTCAAGATAAATCATCACTTGTACAAACCCGTTTTCCAAAGCAAACAAACTGTCAAAACGTGAAGACCACCTGGTCGGACAAAGTTTTTTTTAACATTCGTTTGGTTGTAGAACTATCCAAAGCACTATTCAATTTCTGTCACCGTGGTAAACTTTCACTAAAAAACACATAAATGGTCTGCACAGTCGCATGAAAACCTCTGATTTCTGCAATGTCATTAACGGAGTCATTCAGTACCAAATTCAAATTGTGTGCCGCGCAATGTACATAAACGGCGGTTCGTACTCTATCTTTGATACGTGATTTTAGACTTGCACTTGCCACTCATATTAGCCACACCATTATATCCCTGGCCTCGAAAATTTTTCAGATCCAGCTGATTACTTTCAAGTATCTTCATAATTTCGCTTTCAAAAAATGTTCCACTTTGGTATCCTAATTCGTAGAACCCAAAAGAAGATTAGTTATTGATTTTCCCGCGTCTGTTCTAACATATCGAATCACTATACTTAACTGATCGACTTTGCTTCTGTCCTGAGTCCACCAAAATAGAAAAAATGGAAATTCCTTAATTTTTTGAATAATATATCTTCTGACCGAACTCGAAAGAACAGATACAGATATGAATTCATTTTGTATCTTAGGAGTCGAGCATTTCGTTTCGCTTTTGTCAATGTCAATACGAGCTTTAAGTAGAGTATCGTAAACCGCACCTAGCTTTAGATGGAACTGAAATAATGAAATCATTACAGAGCTAATGTAATTTTTATTCAGAAACCGAATTTTAATTGAGTAAATCTAACTGCTTATTAATCCAGCGTTGTTATTTTATGTGGTTTCAAGTTTCATCATGTTTCATATGAAATTATTAATTTTGTAGGCTTTCGTGGGCACCTAGAAACTGCGGGCCCCCACGGTGCGGCGATTGCGGGGCCGTTAGTTACGCCAGTTCTTGTATCTCATTCAATTATGTATGGAATCCAATAAGGGTAGCTGATTGCACTGCTGAAAGGAATGACTTCAATTCAAAACTACAATGTATATTTATTTTTAAACATTTTTGCTCCAAAGTATAAATATTTAAAAGTAATGTTCTGTTGCAATGTATAGTGCATTAGTTTTCCTTGAAAAAGATGAATCATATGCATACAATGGTAATAACAGTACGCTATCTTCACTTACATATGCTGTGATTTGAAATACGTTATGAAATTCACAGAAATGTATTACACTTAATTTTTTACATACAAATATGAATTCGTTGTCATACGAAGATACATTTTATTTAAAAAAAAAAAAAAAAAATTTATGTTACTGGTTGAGATTTGTGTATTCATATGAATTACAAAGAATTCAGGATGATAATGTGTAAAATACTCAATCCATAATTTTTTTTTGCCTTTTTCTTTTACCGCAGGAAAAATATGGTGTAGTAAAGTGAAAGAAATGTAGCACTTTGAAGCTCATTCAAGTCCTGTTGAATCTTTTCAATATGAGAGTCGTTAGAAATGTCAGTACTTGAAATTATGGTTGGTAAACACTACAAATATGTTTTCTGTCATAAAAACTCACCTGAAAACACAAAATCCCTATATTCCAGCGCGAAAAATTGCGGCATTCCCACTATGTGGTGGATTTCTGTTTATTCGTTTTGCTCACAGAAGTAGTAAATGTGAAATATTTGTGAAGGGGGGTTTGGCGTAATTATTTAAAATAAAATAAAATTGTGAGCTACCACTGACACATTGATCAAACAAACAAAGAGTTTGGAACAGAAAAAACGTAAACAAAGAAATATTTTGAAGACTTGATATTATTGTTTCTCTTCCCATTTGTTTTTACTTCTTTTGCACTTATTTGCGGAAAACAAACTTTCTAGTTTAATTTCAGGACTTTAACAGCATCGCAAAGCACAATTCATTGTCGAAATATTTTCCCGTTTTTTAACTTAAGTCCAAGGCTTAATCACTAAATTATCACTTCGAATGTTTTTATTTAAAATTAACACAATTTGCGGAACAATTTCATGTTTTTTTAATTAAAGAATACACAAAATATAGAACTTTGCTCAAAAACAAGAATCTGACGTTTAATTCGAATTGACATTAGCAAGTTAACTTGGTTAAATTCTTTTTGCCTTTCTACCCCTTCTCCTACAAACCGAGTTTCCTTCACACCGACACACGATATTTCGCTTCCTTTTGTATGTTCTAAGTTCTCATTCAAGAATGCTTTAGCAATAAAAAATTCAAAATTGATGATTTTGAGATATGGTGGTTTTGCACTGGAGGAGCGATATGTTGAAAACTCAGTTTCGTCCTTCTCCCAATAGGCTCCCTAATCAGCTGGACTTAGAAGTGGTTAGTAGAAACATATTCTGGTATAGTACTTGGTAGTAGGAATTGAAAGCTACTATAGTTTAGATGTAGAATATATCAGGCTAATCCTATGATAACACAGATCAACAAAATAAAAATAAAATTTTGAGCTTTTATGTTAATGACTATTTTCTAATTCTTTATAAGAGAAATATCTAAAAGCACCGTTTATTTCTGAAAAACTTTGCTTTTGTATATTTCACAATGATCAATAAATATTTAAGCTGTTGTATGTTCATATAAGTAGAAACGTGTTTTATTAAGTGGATGTTTGCACACATGACGTCGGAATCGGCGCCGAGCCGCTAAAATTGCCGTGCCGATGCCGCTGTCGTCATGTGTGCAATCGGCTGATTTGTTTCTACATATCTTATACGAAAAACGGCACAGCAACGGCCAACAGCAGCGGCTCTGCCGTCATGTGTGCAAACTGCGACAGGTTTTATTATTTTGGTAGCTCATCTGGCACATAGTTGTTATGTTACCGATGAGCCTTGTATTCAAGGTAAAGAAGGATGGTAAAAACCTGAATCGGTATTTTTGGGATATTTACCGAGAATAATACACATTTTGGAAACTTCTAGTATTTTCTTTCAATCATTATACCCTAGATCAAATCTATAGGGTATACTAAGCTTGTCATTCCGTTTGTAACACCTCGAAATAATTATGGTAGAGCAAAATGGATTGGACACCCACGCATAATATTAAAAGTTATTTTGATTTTTGCATGTCCGTCCGTCTGTCTGGCCGTCCGTCCGTCTGTGCGCACGATAACTCAAGAACGCGTATACTTAGAGAGCTGAAATTTTGTACACTGACTTTAAAAAAAAAAAGTAAAATTAAGTTCGAAAATGAGACGAATCGGGCAACTCCTTCGTGGGATTGCCATACAAAGCTTTCATTTTCCACTATATATTTGGACACTGTCTGAGAACGCATCGATATAGAGAGCTGAAATTTAGTACATGGTGTTTTTATTGTACTAGCAAATAAAATTTCAAAAATAAACTAAATCGGGCAACTCCTTCTTGGTATTGCCATATAAAAAATTAGGTTTTTTACGTATACTGTGAAAACGATCAGTGCAATACATTTTTATTGTACCAAAAACTTCTTCAGAACACGAAATGCTATAAAATTGGTTATAACCATTTTTTCTGTCCGACAAACCGTTCTAGAAATATATGCGAAAAACCACTTCAAAAATCAAACATTCATAGATCGGTGACAATACAAAATTTCATATGGGCATTCATCTAGGGTATCATAAGAATTGGTCTTAGACCAATTCTAGCTTTTTTACTAGTTTTAATATTAATTACTTTTACGTGGCTTATATTTAGTCCGCGCTTGCTTACATATTGCAGCGATACAACACATTTTGTGTGACGGTAGATTCAAAAATGGCCTCGAGAAGTTGTAAACACAATGTAGACTCATTCTGCTATATTTGCGGAGTTAAAAGTATAAGGAGGCCAGCGATAGGGGATTTAAAGATGATTGGCTTTCTTATGAGAATGCAAGGCGGATATACTAAATCTCCTTGTTATCTTTGCATGTGGGACAATAGAGCAGACAAAGAGAATTACCAACAGTACTCAAGGCCTAAGTGGAAAGGGTTCGAGGTTCGAAAACATACTGTTAAATGGAACCCCATTCTGGAGGTTAAATCAATCCATTACATATAAAATTAAGCCTTATGAAACAATTTGTTAAAGCTGTTCGGAAAGATTCTGAAGCTTTTTAATAATTTTTTTCCTGAGTTATCCGAAAGCAAAGTAAAAGACGGTATTTTCGTTGGACCACAAATAAGGAAAATAATGGTCAGTAAACAGACGAGGTAAAAGGCAAGTCTGGGACAACGTTAAAGTAGTGGTTCATGGTTTTCTCGGAAACAACAGAGCTGATAATAACAAAAAGCTTGATAGGTTTATACTCATGGGTTGCAGAATGTCTTTTAAAGTGCATATGTTACATGCTTACTTGGACCAATTCAAGGATAGCATATGTGCCTCTTCGGAAGAACAAGGTGAACATACAAACGCAGAAGAACTATTAAAAATATTCATTTCTAATTTTTTTTTTTTAAATATTCTGTAACGCTAGTTATTTGTTTTAAATTGTTTTCTTGTAAATACAATTCAAGTGAATAGCAAGAGATTGTTTTATTTTTGCTTACAATAAAGAGATGAAAGAAGGAAATAACCTTGTAATTCATAATTTTATTCTGATAGCTACAAAAGCAAACTTTTCCAGGTAAAACTATTATTTCTATAATTAGCAATGTGCAAGAAACAAAAATCGGATATGCAGGACTCAGACTCAAAATTTGTGTTGATCGGTGTAATTTAAGAGCTATTCTAAGTAATCGCGTGGGCAGAGAAGAAGCACTACTTGTACAAAAAGCTATTAAAATAGCTGGGACTTCTGTAAGGCATGAGCTTTATGATAAACTGTATTCTGAAACAGCTATGTAGCTACCTTCGTGATTGATAATGGGAAAAACAACTTTAATGGTTTGTTTTTATATGCAACAACAGCTTGGATATATCATTCCTTTTTGGTGAATGAATTTAATGGTTTACCAATTCTCTTTATTAAATAATGATTACTAAAAAAAATATACATACCTACGTTACTAATTCGGATAGATGGCCTGATTGCCATTGTCGCAGTTTATTGTTGCTGTTTTATAGTGTTATTTCCACTATGTACCAGATTTAATTGAATTTAGAAGGAGAATATAAGAAGTCATCTTTGCTAGAATTTAGGAAATGAATAAATATTACTTACTTACTTACTTACTTATGTCCTGATAACTTACGTTCTCTTTCCAAGCTCTGGTTTTTGTGCGGGCAATACAATATTCAATTAGTCCAATTGGCCTGCTAAAGTACAATTGAACATAATCTGTGCATATACGAGGTTTGTTAAAAAAATACGCGGAACTTCCATTTTTGTCAAAAAATCTTTATTTAAGGGAGACCGCATACTGCCGAATCAATTTATTGTTCAGTCAGCGATTGGTCTTTGACTTTTCACCGACTGATCGATTTTAATCGTTGCTGATGGACTATCGTTTCATCATCTTCTGCCAGATTAGTAATCGAGCTAAATGGTGTTTCGATTTTTGTTAAAAACTACGTAATCTATTGAAACATTGCAATGGAAATTCCCTGTAGTAATTTACTGGTGGTTGCAGAGAAGGAGAAGAAGTATTACAAAAAAAAAATGTATGTGGAAGAATCCCCACCTATGTTAAAAAGTATAAAATCAAATTGCTTTAATGTGTTTGAAGATTTGGAAGACACAGTGCTATTTCAAATGTATTACAGAATGTCCAAGGAAAGCTTTGAAGAATTTGTAACCCTTGTAGGTGAAAAATAGGAAATAATGCGGTCAAGGGCAACTCGGGCTGAAGTAATCAGGGTTCCGTCAAATCCGTCATGACACAGCCGAACAAAATTTGAAATTTTTCGTGTTTTTTAGACTGAAACAAGTAATGTCATATACTTTCGTCTTTTGCATGAATGGGGGAAAAGAACTTGGCTATGCATCATTACAGTGCGATTGAGACAACGAGCTAAAAACAAAAATCGAGAGAGCGTAGGATTACCCGAACGACAAAATCTTATTGAATCGCTCAAAATCCTATCAAACTATTCATAATAATGTACTTCGGGTCACACAACCTCTATTTTTTAAGAAAAAGATAAATTTCGCTTTGGCCAAGGTGTAGAAAGAAGATTTAAAACCCCTCTCAAATAAAATTCACACTTTTCCCGAAAATTCAGAGAATCCAGCATGAGTTTCTCCCACTTACTCTCTTCAGAGCAAAACGAATGTAAACAAAAGCACGTGCTGTTCAAATATCGTAGGAATTACACCAACAAACATTGGTTTTGATATAAAAAACATTAAATAATTCTCTCAATATTTCAGCAAATCGGTTTTCACAAAAGCGCGGGAACATTTTAGGTCTTGAGTAATTTAAATTGATGGCAAAGATGTTGTGTATACGTTCTGCAATAAGGGCAGCAATTGCTGAAGTGTACCGCGGACAAGACTTCCTGTCGATTGTTTTAATTATTTAAAGACAGATGCTTATCAACAATGAAATTGATATGATTTTCACAAAGATTGTGGCCTACTTGTTAACACTATTACAGTAGCATATTTCGTCCCAGGGTAGTGAAGGAGACACATTCTTGAGAGAGCTTAAATTTTTTAAATCATTGTAGGCAAAGCAATGCACGGAATTTCCCAGCACTATTGAGAAATCATAGTATATGAGGAACAATCATCATCATCCAAGAAGAATTACTGATTTGATAGTGCAACAAATAATTCGGCACATCAGTTGTTAAAAATTGATCAAGGACTCAAGCTGTTAACAGTGCTGGAATATAGAGACTGGATAAATTAAATGAACGTACATATATAAGTGTAAGCCAGGTTGTAGAATATTTATATTGAATCCTTCCCATTGCTACAACGACCATAAAGGGCCAGAGAGAAGATTTTCCAATTTAAATGCACTATCACAGGAAAGCTGCTCTGGGGAACAATAGATAGTTGAAAATACACATGTGCTTTCTAGGTCCATTCAGAGCACATACATTTAATATTCTGGTCAACTGAAGATTGATTTATTTTAGCTTCGAGAAAATCTTTCAGATAAACCCCTTTCGAATGAGAACACTCGAAGAAACTTCCTGAAGCGCTTCTATAGAAAATTCTTTTCTCTATAGTTCATATATATATTTGCACATGCTCCGGCTAGAGTCGGTAGTTTTGGCCCGAGTGAAAGGGCTACCGAATAATTCTACTGAATATTCGCTTGAAGCTTTTGGTGATATTCGCGAGTCGTGTGGGACTGACTCAGTTAAAACCGTAGCTGTAGATTCAGTTGCAACATTTGTAAACTTTGTGTTAACTTTGTGGTAGCCATTTGAATCCTTTCTAACATCATTTTGTCAAGTTTACGAACTAAGTTTTTTCATGCATCCCAAAAGTAGTCCAGTGGTGTCATCTCCGGAGATATTGTAGATCTTAAGCGATAGGACCACCCTTTCCTATCTATCGATTCGGAAAATGCTGATCTGTGAATCGTTTAATCTATGTCTAACAATCGGATTCCTACAGATAAAAAACATCTTCAAGGAAATTTTTAAGATGTTCTTGTAGAATTTACAAGTAATCTTGGCAGGATAATCTTTCTATTAGCTTCCTAATAAATGTTGCTTAATCCGTGAATAAAATTAGTCGTAAGTCTGTTATTTTAAATCAACTCAAAAAATTCAAATCGGGTTTCACAATCAATCGGCATAAGCGCTGGTACTATCGTGCGATAAGGATAAAGTATTTCTTTATCAAGTTGTCTATGATAACCTAATAAAAAAATAACCACTATGAAATTTTTTTATAATGAGTTATGCAAATTTTAATTTTGTTGCAGATATTCCAATCCCTCTAGATACCTCTCTAATGCTTATACTGGGTTTATTAACAACTACTTCCATTCCTTTGGTGCACTTGTAAATGGTCTATTTAACCGACCGTGAAAAGTGCTTCCTTTGAAGTATACGTTTTTACCTTGAAAAAGTAATTCAAAAGTTGAAAGTCTAACAACTCGCTTAAGTAATCACAATTAAAATTGCTCCAACATATAATCAAAGGATACTTATTATCTGACTATTTCCTCTGAACCTTTGAGTTTGGATAAATTCGAGGCAATTTCCCCCCTTTGGCTGCAACTTCTGAAATAACTCAGGTACATAAGTTATAGATGTGGGATTTGAAAGGTTACAAAGTAAGGATGTTTTCATCTGGATCGGATTATCTAGGTGTATGGTCATTTCTGGAGATAATTGGTTTTGAAAATGAGTCATATTCTACAAAATAAATATTACACAAGAAAGTATAAATTTTTGTTCATGCCATAAACACTCCACAAACAATTGACTTTTATGATATGAAAACATTCTGGTAGCCAAAGATTATGTGCTTTGATGGACGCAGAAAGGTATAAATTATACAGTTTTGAAATAAGTGCAAAAAATTAGTGAGTTGGCTTTAATCATTGTACAAAAAAAAAAGAAGAGTTTTGTGATGAGTTACACGATGAGCAGTTGATGAGTTTTGAGATACTACATACATATATGTATATAAATGCATAAAACAAAAGATTACTTTTCTGATGAGTGTATCTATGAGCAGTCCATGAGTTCTTAATTGGTGAGTCACTGTATAATACTAGATAAACTGATAAATTCTTAAAAAAGTTATGTTAAGTTGTGTTTCCTTCAAACTGTTTTTGGAATCAGCGCTAGCATACATATCGTTGTTATAGGGGTAAAATAATATACCGCTATAACAATGATATGCACACTTGCCATTACATTCAATCAAGAACTCATCATGAGATCACGAATACATTTACAGGAAAAGGCGCCATGACACTCACTAAAAAAGTAATCACGAAATCAGAGCAAACTCAATGGAAAAGTCGTCATGTTCTCAGTGAAAAACTCATCATGAGATCAGGGATAAACTCAGTGGAAAGGTCGTCGTTACACTCAGTGAAGAACTCATCATGAGATCAGAGACAAACTCATCAGAATACTCATTATGTACTCATGTATAAAAGAGAGATAAAAGATTGTATTATGCATAAATCTTAAGTGAGACAAAACATTTCATATATATACATTGTACGTGTTAAAGTACCTAGATGATGAATTCATCGACGTGATCATGATTGGTTACCAGGGCACATAATGTTACTATAATTACATGGCACCAATACCATTGCACTGTAAACAGTTTGAATCAAGCAATATTACTAAAGGAGTCAAAAGGTACGAAATATTGAAAAATTAGAAACTCCTACTTTTTCTTTTCAAATGACGAAATAAACAATTATTCGCTAACATATAACATGAATAGACGCCACCCTAGTAAAAATGATGTGATGATTTCATCGAAGAGTTCATCATTAGCCCTTAGATGAAAGTAATGATGAAATCCGTTCTACACCCCGGACTGAACTCAATACATACTTTTTTCAACATAATGAGCTTTTCCATGATTACTCGACGAGCAGTTCCACGAGATTTTTCATTATTTTCTTATTGACTTAGTGAAAATACTGACTAATACATTCATCAGTCAATTCATGTTGAAAGAATGGGAATGCTCACTGCTTTTATCATCAATAAATTCATTATGAAGACATTGATATATAAATTAGTTCAATTATAATATCGCACGATCATTTCATTTTACATATCTGTATGTTTTGAATTTGCGTACATTTCCGATTTTGATTTTAATACTCGTATATTACACAATTCACTTCACAGCACTTTATACAATTTTGTAAACGAATGCTATTTTTAACTACGCACTACGTGTCAAAAGTAAAAATTTTACTGTTTTGTTTAATCAATTCAACACGCCATTCATCTTTATTTCGTGGAAATGCTCATCAGAAGACTCATCGGAACGCATCAGAAGACTTTACCCGCATTCAAAAGCAGATAAATTTACACATTTATGCGCAATTTCCAAATGCAACAGTGCTAGTTTACATAGAATTCCCCGAGCGGGGAAGAGGGATTTCGAAACCAATGAGCATTTTTTACTTGAGTACCTTCTGAAGACTCAGTTTTTTGTGGCAATCTTGGTATCTCCTGATACATGTGTAGCTCTAATGGACTTAGTTTCCAGGAAGTGGATGGAATGCGTTTTTCGCTATCAAATCAAATGCTATCAGCCCTGAAAATATGTCACCCCGTTATGTTGTGTGTGAGCTGTTACTTACTTTTATATATCGTCAATACCTGCATTACGAATTTGTTGTTCCTAAAGATATAGAAAACAAGGCACGTACTTCTATTGTTTAAAGGACTGCTGCTACAGCACCTTCCGATTACAAATCCATTAGTTTGCTTTGTTTTCTTTCGAAAGAATGTCAGGGAAACAAAATACTCCGTGATGGAGGGCAAGTTGGAGCCCTCGAAACTCTTCAATGGCTGAGCTAGCTCAAGAACGTGCCGTGCTGCTTTAGATTGAGCGTTATCTAATTCCATCAATAAATAATAAATTGCATATTTTCTACAAGCTGATTGACCAGCTTAAAAGCCATAATTGTCCACCAATCTCCCCACCATGGGGCTTGTTCAGGTAAAAATTTCCAGATGAAGTAGCACATGAGGACCATCTTTCCATTTTAGCGATCTCGAGCAATTTTTTAAGCTTTAGAAGATAATAAAAAACAAAGTAAATTCCAAGATTCGTGCAGCTAAATTTTATTATTTCAAACATAGGTTTGACACCAACCTGCTTCAAAAGGATTGTGGAATAATTTAAAATGCTTTTTGCAAAAGATACAGATACATGTGAGCTAGATCCTAATAGCTTAAATAGCATTTTACATCATCGCAATCTATTGCTTTGAATTCTGAAATAGTTTCTGTATAGATTTTGTTTAACATAAATGCAGGTGAGGCTCAGACGGACGGTTTTAGTTTCCGTTGTGTCGATACCGATGAAGTCAGTAAAACTTTTCATTCATTCAAATCTGATGCAGTGGGTCTAGATAGAGCTCCTCCATAATTTCTCCAGATAACTCTACCTCATACAATGCATTCAGTCTTGCATATCTTCAATGCTTGCTTGACAACATCAGAATTTCCCATTTGTTGAAAGGACACGATTGTGCGACCAATAGGTAAAATAAATAATCCGAGGAACTTAACTGACTCTAGGCCTATAAGTGTATTATGCATCTTTCAAAGGCCCTTGAGTAAATAATTTATTCCCAAAAAATAGAATACTTGTAAAGCAATAATTTCTTGACTGGCTGGCAGTCGGGCTTCCGTGCTTTTCACAATCGGGAAATCGCTCTCTTAAAACAGATGACATTGACCTTGCAGTGCTGAGTCTACTGGATTCTTCAAAAGAGTTCGATAGTGTCAAACATCCAAATGTGGTAACGTGATTTAATTTTTCCACGTCACCCATTCAACAAGTAAATGCTGTTGATTGTCTCTCAGAAACACCACATTTAAATTGCGCAGTATCCCAAACATCTATTCTTGGACCACTATTGTTCAGTCTGTACATGAATGATCTTCCTAATGTCATCCAGGAGTGTAACATTCATCTGTATACGCAGGCGATTTACAACTCTACCTATGAGGCCGATTTTGGTCTTATGGAAGACTGTGTCAACTGCCTCAACTCTGAATTGGAGCGAGTATCAAGATGGGCGTCTAAAAATCATCTTATATTAAATCCCACTAAATCCCAATCAATGATCTTTTATAGACAACATCTTTAAATAAGCGAGTTGCCCTCGGTCATTCTAGACGGAACTACCTTGCCTTATGTGAATTAAGTTAATGATCGCGGCTTTAATCTGAACATCTCAATGAACTGCTATGTTCATATAAACGGAATAATGTTAAAATTCTATGGTGGCCTTCGGAGGCTATGGTTATCAGCTAGTATACTAACAAAGCCCTTACGTTTAAAACTCGTTACAACGCTTTTATTGCCATATTTTATTGGGTTTTGTCTAGTTTTCTCTCGTTTAGATTCTTCTTGTGCTAGGAAATTGGAGTCGCTTTTAATTATTGTATGAGATTTCTCTTTGGGCTGAAAATGATTTGATCACTTTTTTCCATTTCGATTGCATATACTTGGATGCTCTTTAAACACTTTTTTCATGTTCGAAAGAATTTAATTTTTCTTCTTGTATATATAAAAACCGTGTAACTTCTTACTTAGTTTTCCTGCGTTCATCTAGAAATCTTAATATTTTAATTCCGCGACACAGATATTCGATAATGGAGAACTCTTACTTTGTTCGAGTAAGTATGTTTGTGGAATTCACTTCCTGCTAGCGTACAAAGATCCAGCGCGTTGGGGTTTTTCAGGAGACTTTTATGCCAATTCTCCGCCATTGACAACTTATGATCACAAAATTTATTTATCTTAGCACTCATTCAAAACACTTTATTGTCACTGTCAGAGATCTTAATTTCGTGTTTATTTTTTAATCAATACAATTAGGTTGAATTAACTGCTATGCTGAAGTTCACAGTAGGTGGCCATCGAATTAGAAACTTTCTGAAATTTCAATACTTCGATTAATTTTACATTAAACAAGTAAAAAAGCTAGAATTGGTCTAAGAGCAATTCTAATGATATCCGAGATGAATTCTCGTATGTCATTTCGTATGGTCACCCATCTGAGCAAGTTTAATTTTTGAGATGGTTTTTCGCATATATTTCTAAAACGGTTCGTCGGACAGAAAATATTGATTATAACCAATTTTATAGGATTTCATATTCTGAAGAACTTTTCGGTACATTAAAACCGTAAAGGACTTATCGTTTTTACAGTATACGTAAAAATCCTAAATTTCTATGTACAAAGTTTCAGCTCTCTACGTTGACACGTTCTCAGGTAGTGTCCAAATATATAGTGAAAAACGAAGTAACATTAGCTGCTGCTTTTATACGGTCCGGCATACTTTCAACGTATTTTTGAATCATATCCTCGTCATTTTTCAGATATCTTCGATTCTCTTTCCAATATTTCAACCTTTGGATTTGAAAAGCTATAAACCTTAGATTTTAGCAGAGCCCAGCAGTTGTCTATTGGGTTTAAATCCGTTGAGTTCCCACACCAAAGAAGTAATGGAAATTCATGTTCTGTATGCTCCTTTTTAATAGGTTTTGCGGTATGGCAAGGATCGCCATCTTCCATAAATGTATATGATGTTCCCTTTGCTGATATGCAGCTTCAAATCATGACTGCTGGTGGATGTTTGACTGTTCTCAGTAAACAGCTTTCCTCGTATTTCTCTGAAGGTCTTCTTCTAACATACAGAATCCCGTCCGTTACAGCTTCATCATTGAAAATAACAAAGGACTTTAAAAAATTTTGTAATTTTCAATAGGTTTTTAAAAAGCCACAAAAACTGGTTGCTCGGCTGAATTGGTATGGTAAACTTGTCTTTTTCCAACCGTCAACTCTAAAGTTCTTTTGTAAATTACTGGAATTGTGCCTTTTTCATTTTTGGTGTCAATTTTGTTTTTTCGCCGGACACCTACATTTTAAATTTGCTTCGTACAAGCGGTTATGTGGTCCTAGCTGATATCTCTACTCTTTGCTCAGTGAGAGTATTTTTTTTAGTTCTTTATGCGATGCTCTCCGATGTAATAAAGTTGTTAAAATAATTTTCGGTCGCTGCTTAGGGTAATTTTTCTTTTACCTCGGCACTTTGGTCGATGGCTCATGCCTGATATATTTTCCCTAACATTTTTTGATATCTTAGACACCGTGGCACAAGAAACGTTGTTATATGGACTAATTCTCGTTGATTTAGTTTACCGCTGGTAAGTAAAGATGAAATCACTTTCGATTTTTCACTGCTTATGTCGTTTTTGCATTATGCAAAAAACTTAAGAAAACAAATTTTCTTTTTGCAAATCAAATATTTTAACACAGCACACTAATTAGAAATTACCAAGTTCAATTAATGCAAACAGTTCAAAAGTTGAATACCAAGCGTTCAATTTAGTCGATAAAATTACTGTAAGCAACAGACTTGAGGAAGATATGTAAAAATATCGTTTTACCTATTATCCTACCTTCGAAAAAAAGATATTATGATGCGCATAATGTAGTTAGGCACATAAACGATATTTCAGTGCACAAAGAATTTTTGCTTTTCTCTAACTTTACTCAGCTTTTCTCTAACTTTATTCAGCTTTTAATTCAATATAGTCATATGAAGAGCGCAGGGGAAGAACGATCTATGTAAGTCCCATTTTAAACAAATTGAGATAAACTACATTTTAAGTTTGAAACACCAAATGGAATTAAAAAAAAAACTACATATGTAAGTATAATGAAATTTAATGATAAAAAATTTATGGAAGAATGAACTAAGTCCTTTTGTATTCACAGCCCTTAGACAAAACAAAAGTTTTTTTTTTTATTTTACAAAGGAAAGATTCAGAGATAACTTACGTCGAATTCATCATCGCTCTGTTGGCGTCAAAAAAAGTTATTCTTGATAGAAATCCTGGAACTCCTCTGAGATGAACATTTTCAATCCTTGTAGTTGGTCATATTTCGGAAGAGGTATTAAGTTAGAGTAGAGTGGTGCTAAAAACATTGGAATTCCAAGTTGAATTTTTACTCATGATGACAAATTGAGTGAGTATGCTGTTTCCCGAACTGTTACAGTACGTTAGATGTTCCTTATTTTACTGCAGTTCTCTAACTGGCCTAGTAGCAAATGGGCAAGTTTTGCGGTAGTATTGCCGTAGAAAGTTTGTCCAAGCATAAAAAAAATGTTGCTTACAGTCATGGGTTTGGAACTTGATGTCCGAAATACTTCGATCCATTGAACAGGAGCTTCAACTATAGAGTTTTGATTGATCAGTCCGAAATCTTTATCTCATTCGAGGACTGAATGCCCTCTTATAGGAAATATGACATGAATTAATTCAAGCCGCTTTTGTCCATGGATCATATATGGCCAAAATCTAATAAGAGTAACATTTTTATTTTGCCTCGCTCAGGAATCACAAAATATACGTAGATGTTTCACTTGCGTGTCGAGGATTTCTCAGAGAAAATAGTACAAAAATGACATGACATTGCCACAGTTTGAGGGTATGGTTTGTAGTTAAAACGTGGATATTAAAGCTAATAAAAGTGAGCTGCCTATTATAGTAAACATCATTTTCACTAATGTTCGGTGTTGGCAAGTTTTTGGAAAAATCCATTGTAATAGCCTAAAACTCGTTGGATTTTCAGCAGTAGTTTTTTTATTATTATAGAATGCTTGCGCCTTCAGCTTGTGAACTTTGTCTTCGGTTTGAAATTTTTCCAAGTTTATCTTCAATTTGTCTTCCTTTTCTTTATCCGATGGTATAAGTTGACCCAGTTGTGACTCTTCGATGTGAATTTTAGTTTTTCTGCATCACATGCACTGGTGTCAGTCCTAAGATAGCCTAAAGTAATGTTGAAGTCTTTAGGAAAAAGATTCCTGTAAGTTTCATAACTCACTCATGGTATAAGTTGACCCAGTTGTGACTCTTCGATGTGAATTTTAGTTTTTCTGCATCACATGCACTGGTGTCAGTCCTAAGATAGCCTAAAGTAATGTTGAAGTCTTTAGGAAAAAGATTCCTGTAAGTTTCATAACTCACAGGATGAGACTTTTTTTTAAGATTCAATGCATTTTTTTTACATTTAAGGTCTCGGGAAGTGATACAGTCGTCTCGTAGTTTTGAAGCTGTAATGTGATTTCTTACCCTTGCAAATTTGATGTGATCCTGTATATCTTTTAAAGTTTCAGCTGGTACCTTATGAGGTCGATTTTGGTGAGTCTCATTTGGTCATGAAACGAACTTGAGGTTTATTTCAAATACCTTTTCAATGTTATACGTCGTCTATTAGTGATTCCATGTAAACTTGTAATTAATGCTTTTTGACACACTTCAATCTCTTTGAATGCACCGTTTTCTTCCGCTAATCTACGTCTGAGTCGCCTAAGTTTTCCATCATAAGGCCGCTTAGACTGTTATTTTGCTCGTTTCTCTCTTTGAGAGAATTGAATTCATTGATCAGTATGCTTTCTCCTTCTCAGTTATATTTTGAAAATTTTCAACATTTTGCTGAAAGAGAATTTTTCTTCCGTAAATACATGGTTTTGAAAAGGGATGTTCTGTCCCGATATAACCGGATTAACAAAGCGGTACAAACTGCTAAGAGGAGGTATCTAGCAGGAATTCTAGATCCATTACTGTCAGCTAGAAAATTGTGGTCTAATTTAAAACACAATGGAATATGTGGAAGGTAGTACCATAATGCGATCTTAATCCTGATGACTTTAATGTCACCAACACCATTAATCCTCATTTCCTACTACCTATTTCTATGGAAGGGGAGCTATTGGATTATCATGATGGTTTCAGCTTTCGTTGTGCTTCTCATGATAAGCTTTTTAATGCATTTCATAAAATTTTTTCACAATCCTGTACCCTATTCTTTCCGAAAACTTAGTTTATATTTTTAAGTCTTGTTTGACGTATTCACAGTTTCCCTGTTTTTGAAAAAGAGCTATTGATTTACCTTTAGCTAAGTGTTCTACTCCGGTTGTTGGTAATGATTTTCGTCCTATAAGTCTAAGTTTTCTCAGCAAGGTTCTGGAGAAACTTATAAACAAATATAGTTCAAAATATGCTCGAAAATGAGTTAATCACCCGGTGGCAATCTGATTATCGATTGGGTTACAGCTGCGAAACAGAACTCTTAAAAGTAACGTTGCATTTACGCAAAGTATTGTATAATAATTATTTCACGGCTTTGGTATTGCTTGATTTTAGCAAGGCGTTTTACTAATCATGGCTTACTTCTTGCTAAACTTAACAAAAATTATAATTTTTCATCGTCGTCGCTTAAATTATTCAGAGCTTTTCTGACTGTTCGCTTTCAGCAGATCAGGACAAGGAATAAAAAATCAGTATGGAAAGGAGTACATATTGGAATCCCACAAGGGTCTATTCTTGGATTTTTGATATTTTGTATGTTCATCAATGATCTACCGGACGTACTTCATGATGTTAACATTTATCTTTACGCTGATGATGCTCAGATTTATTTATCCCGAGCAATAGGCTTAATAGAGGACTGCATCGATAGAGTAAATTCTGACATGTTGAATATATCTGCTTGGACGTGTAGGAACCAATTCACACTAAATTCTTTAAAATCTACCTGAATTGCTTGTTACAGATATGATCTTACCTTTTCTGATCTTCCTCTCATATACCTTAATGAAGAGAGAGCTAAAGGCCTGGTAGTACGTATTAGCTGAGTTGCTGTGACCATGTAAAATAGTCTTTTGTCAAGATTTATAGTGGCCTTAGGTAACTGTGGTTATCCGCTAAACTACTTTCTACTAATCAAAATCTGAGACTTGTAAAATCTCTGTTGATGCCACATTTCTTTTATTGTAATACTTTTTATATATGGCCTAAAACGCTATGATCATATTAGCAAGCTCAAAGATACTATCTTAGGTTGTCATTTCATTGGGCACTTATCTGAATATGAGGGCATTGGTGTTTTTACATAAAATAGTTAATGCAAGATCTCCTGCTTCATACATTGTGGAGCAGCGCTCCTTTTTTGTTGCAATAGTTCGATTGTGGAATACCCTTCCTAATTATGTCAGCCGAGCAGCACGCATGAATTTAGTACACTTGCACTGTGGAATGATTTTTCTGTAATGCGACGATGACCACCGTTTTCGTCAAATATTTATTTATATACAGGGTTGTTATTGTATTCTGTCAGTAAAACTCAACTGCGTATTAATCCTTTGCGGTAAGTAAACAATGGTAACTAATATTTTTTATTAAGTCATCCAAGAGTGCGGGAGAAATATTTTGACAGTTCGATTTCCGCAGTAATTTGTAACAGAAGAAAATGAATCTAGAAGGAAAGTGTGCGTTAGTTATTGCGTTATATTCGCGAAATTTGAAATCGAAGGCAATTTGTCGTGAGTGCAGAAAAGTGGGAATTGCCGATAGATTTGTTTTTCGTACAATAAAAAGATTTCGAGAAACTGGTTCAGTGAAAGATAGGCGAAAAAGTTCGAGAAAAAATTAGAAGAAATTGTAATCGTTCGCAAAATCAAATCGCTAAACAACATGGAATCAGTCTATCAACAGCCAGAAATATATGTATTAATAAAGGATCTGAAATTGAAACCATATAAAAAAGAAAGATTCATGGTATAACGGAATTGCAGGAAGCAAAACGCCATGAACTTTCCAAGATTTTGCTTGAATGGCACGCTGATTCCGAAATAATTTTTTCAGATGATAAGCTTTTTTTTTAGAAGAATCATTCAATTCGCAAAACGATAGGTGCTATGCAGTTAATATCACTGACATTCCAAGAGAAAAACGCGCCATTCAAAAATTTCAATCTTCATCTCGCATAATGGTTTGGGGAGCTATTTTTAGCAGGGGAAAATTGCCATTGCTATTCATCGATAAAGGTGTTAAAATTAACTCCAGTTATTATTTGACAGATGTTTTGCAAAATCATATGCTGCCTCATGCCAGAAGATTGTTCGGTGAAGACTACTTTTTGTTTCAACAAGACGGAGCACCAGCTCACTCAGCAAACGTGGTTCAAGATTGGTGCAAAGTAAATTTGCCAGATTTTATACCAAAGGACGAATGGCCTCCATCCTCCCCCGATCTGAGCCCACTAGAGTTTTCCATATAGGGTTATATGCTTGGACGTCTAACCAACTGGGACGTCAGAAATTTTAGTGAATTTAAAAAGTTTTGTTGAAAGTTTGGGACGATATTCCATTAGAGGTAGTGCGTGCCGCTTGCTCTTCGTTCCCAAAGAGATTAAGAGCTGTTATTAAGTCGAAAGGTAGTCAAATTGAATTATAAGTTCTATATTTTAAATTGTAATAAGACTTTAATTTGTTCAAAAGTTACAAGTATTTTATTTACTGACAGAATATAATAACAACCCTGTACATATCTTATATATTTTGATGTTTTTCTTTTCAAATAATTACTTACTTTAATTTCTTTACTTTTGCTTAAATTTTTGTTCATCATTTTGTTTTCATTTATTTTACTTTTTCTTGTGAATTTTATTTTTAATTTGTCATATTTCTTTATTTATAAAAGATATAATCTTATGTACAGACCAGAAATAAATTATTATTATTTCACTTGTTTCTGTGAATGTTTCTGATGAAGACGAAAAAAAAAACACTGAAAAGTCAGTTGAAGGAAACCTTCAGAATAACAATATTATATATATTTTGCTACAAGAATCACACTAGTTATATTAGAGAGAAATTTATTTGTGCGTGAACTTGGCTCAGTATTTGATACAACCATATGGATTTAGATCGCTCTTCCATAAACTACATATTGGTTATACTGCATTTAATTCGACTTAGACAGTTTTTTCTAGCATTTAGCCAATCTCATCTAAAAGAGTAATTGAGATCGCATAGGATATCATGTAGAGAGGAAGCCCGGGGCATAATGACGAGCGATTTTTCTCTAGATTTTTCTTAAATCCCTGAATCGATTTCTTGAAGCTTAAAATATACCAATACCAAGTAGAGTTAATCAGGGACAAAATGTGATATAGATAATTACCGTCTAGAATCCTTATGAAGTGCGCTGTTAATATAAGTGGAGTGATGACCAGCTCGTCACTATGCCCCACATACGGGGCAAAATTACGATGGGCTCGGGAATTAATAACGTATTATATTTAATACATGAAATAACATCTTTTTTTTAATGCCCATATGAGCCTTACAGGAATATGGTTTTTACAATAAAATTATACATTCTAAAACGAGGAACACACAGAGTTTCGAATTCGAAAAATGCAAACTGAAAACATATGATATTTTACCTTCAAAACAATTCCTAGATTTCGGAAGTTTTAGGATAAATAGGTTGACATTCCAAAATTTCCTTTGTATTCATAGAACTCGAACAAATATTGTTTCTACAAATTGCCGATTTCTCGGTTTTTAAGCTACCAATGTTTGAAAACCCGAAAAATTTACGATTTACGAAATGCTAAGCACACTAATTATTGGAGTCATTTACCTTGACAAAGAATTTTTTACTAATGCAAATTTATGTCTTCTGAATCCGCTCTTCGTTGAGCCTACCAGAATGTGGAAATCGATTATGGTCTGTAAAAAATCAGTCATTATGCTCCATAAAAAGTTAGTCATAGTGCCCCGCAAAAAAATCGTCATTAGCCCCCCACCACACATTAGTCTTTTTCCGACATGTTATCACAAAATTTATCGAAAACTAATAGGAAATCTATTTTATCCCGCCAAACTGTACACCATAAAATACTAGACTTATATCGGAGACAGACTTCCGGTTGCAATAATACAGTTTGCACTAAACCAAAAGTGTGTTTCTATATAGTACTGAGAAACAACACTGTATACACTCAGTGTACACTCAGTATGTAGAAGATTGGAACTCAATATTGAAATTGCGAAAAATTTCGCGATATATAGAGTTTATTGCAATCTGACCCTAGTTATAAACCATAATTACTTAATACACGAACCGTTTAGAACCGAATTTTATATACAACTTCTGACATTTAATATTTGACACTTGTTCTTATTTTCCATATAGACAAGTAATTTTACAATAGCCGTGTTCTTTTGTGCTCGCATTTTGTACCTGCGCGGAACTTTATTTAAGTCAAATGATAAATCAAATTTAAGTTCTCTAATTAATTATCAATATCATAAACCGCAAGTTTGTCTCTGAAATTCTATTATTGCAATATCCGGTATTAGTCACCATTCAAATCAAAACGCCTAAAATATTTCCTCAAACACAATCTTTGGCAAAACTAAAACTTTTACGTCTTCTAATTGCAAAATTCGTCTGCTCTTTTCGTACAACGAACATAGGCTAATGTGAAAAAATGTTTACCATATGTTGGCAATACTTTGCCCTGCATTCTGGGTATCAAGCACGAGCTTAGAATAAACCTGATTATAAATGATATTCATTCATCACTATGTCCTGTTCGTCATTATGCTCCGGGCTTCCCTACAACTCATTTCATATTATAATGCGACTTAGATCGTGCTTCCCCTGTGCCCTTTATGTATTTAGTAATAGTGGGTTCAGGTAAAAGACTTTTAGTCTTATTGTACCATTAGCCAGGAAATAAAGAATTAAATTGAATTGAAATGTCACCCCTTTAAAATTTTTCTTACCATCTGTACGGAACACCCTGTACAGGATCAATAGAACTTAGCACATTCTAATAAACATCTGTTAACTAATCTATAGCAAATAAAGATAATTGCAATGTAGGTACGTAATGTGAGCAGTCGCACTATTGCCTTACCTCCCATCTCCTCCAATAAATCAAGTACAGGATAATAGCATAATAATGTAATCGTCAAATCTTCACCTCCCGAGGAAGACTATGTTTGTATATGGTGCAATAGAAAATTTCCTGGTTATTTTTTGACATAAATCGAACCAATTATTACAATTTTCATTTTCTCATAGGTGCCATTTCGTGCACTCCATTTAACCACCATATCGACGATAAACAAACATATCCTCTCCTCAACTGCAGATGGGAGGTAGGCGGCTGGAATTGATAAGGTTAGGTAACCATATAGTAACAACCATATTCAACACACTTCTATCGATATATGGTCTGGTGATGGAGCTTGAACTAAAGTCCAATGCCAACTCTCCCGCCTCGCCGAAACAGAAGTAACATTGCTTTCATTAAAACGCATTACACAATCTACTAACAAGGCAACAAGCACGCGTGAGTTAAAAATCAAGATATAGTAATAATTGAACTCACCTGAAGACGGAAGGGAAGACGAGGAGGTGGAGGATGAGGAGGATGAGGCAATTTGTGGTGCGAAGCGGTCGACGATTGTTGTGCGTGTTCTGTCTGAAAACAGCCTGCAGCGCAAAGGGCATGTGCATAACAAGCAACAAATTATAGATGTAATGCTCTTGGATAAACTTCATAACATACACAAGACAAGACAATAATAATTATAAAGAGATAAGGAACCGACAATGATGACTATAGGCACTTGTGAAATTTTTGCGGTGAATTGAGTTTACTGTTTTTTGTTTTTGTACTTTCAATTACTGGAAAAGTAGAAAATCAACTAGAAACAAAAGTATGTGGTACATTTACACATTATATGTACATATTATTTACAATAGTTACTAACACGTGCCGTCATCTATTCCAAAGTTGTTTGCGAAAATTACATACATAATATTATGCAGATGATTTATGGAAATAGTATGGATGATGATGATAAGATGACAAATATGCCTACTTATACCAGTGTTAGTATAGTTGACAGACTTTAATGGAGTCTTTAATAGACTTTCAGGTGAACCATTTGTGATTTTTATAATTGCTGTATTTTGTGTTTTCGTATGTACATATGTACTTCGTAATATTGGTGAAATTCATTCTTTTAGATACCACCAATCCTCGTTCGATTTTGTTTATTTTATTTATTACTGACGTACGAGGGTGATAGATATGGTTGATATGTGGGACAGAATTCTGCCCCACTGCCGCTCTCTTCACTAGAATTTTCATAAAGTTTTAAAGACTCGAATTATAGCTTTCTTGTCATCGAGTGATATTGAGTTTATCTTTGTTGAAATAAATTTGGGTCTCAAGAAGATGTTTGTAATATCTATTTATAAACTTCCAGGCGACTCTTTATTTACTGAATTTGTCTATTACTTGAGCCAGTTAAATGCGATTTATGTATGTGTGCACGTCTTATTGACTGGCGATTTCAAAGAAATGTTTTTTTTTTACAATAATCAAACCCTCACGCTTGTGGACAATCTCTTCAGTATCGGCCTGGAAGTTGCAAATACCTTGCCTACCAGGTTTGGCAAGAACAATATTTCCAACGATCCAAAGTATTATTTCATGATCAGTTCTCCTTTCCTAGTACTATTTTTCTAATCCCTTTCGTATGATATTCAACTTGACCTGCGCTTTTACTACTTGGATTGGAACGACTTAAATTTACTGGCATTTCATGAGGATGGGGCTAACCTGCCCCTGGCAGGAAATTGTCAATATTATATCGACTGACCTTTGACCGATTTGGCCTTTAATAAGCTCATTTTAAATCTGTATGAGTTTAAAATGTACAACGTTATGGTTTTGTGTATACATTTTTGAATAACCTTATATGTATGTAGATTTTTACATTATGGTTTTGAAATTCCTCTATTTAGAATATTAGAGAGTTAGCCTCATACTGTAATTTTTCCGAATTCTGGAGCGAAAATACATAAGTTTTGGACTCAACCGTATACCAGACGAATCCTTCGATGGGGATAGTCAGAAATTCCCAGGCTTCTTGATCTTTCACCACTCTCTTAGGTGATTGAAATATACTCGAGAACCTCTACAACCTCTACAATTATAGTGTGACCTTTTCCAAGGCATTTACTAAGAAGTCCTGGGAGGTTCAGCAAGGTTTTTGGTACCGCAGAAGGCTATGAATACGTCATGCTTAGACAAACAAAAAATGTTATGGGTATAGGAAGAGTTATCCTAACGGTTCCCGGGATAACTGGAATTAAAAATATTTGGATATATTTTTATAGATCACCATGTAACTTCTCGACGGTTATACCCTATGATGATCATTTAAAATTTGTTGTATTTATATTCGTTGGACCTTTCCAATGGTCTATACATTTTTCTGTACCCAAAATGTTACCATATCTGAGTTTTTTGCAAAATCAATAAATGCCAGCAACTAAGCAATTATCTTTTGGGAATGATCTTTTTTATATGGGTGTTTATGATAGGGGTGTGGAACACTGCACCTAGGTTTGAGATATCATTGAGCATGGGGAGACACGCTACACTGTTCCGTTCAGGCCGTGGCTTATGCCATGTTGACCTGTGCTTACGAGAATCTACAAAGAGCCTGGAAAGGGGGATGGAGCTTCTGAGGCACAGTAGTACGGATATTAAACTCTTAACTGGTCTGATTCACAGCAACTGTCAACTAAGGAAGCACCTTGTCATTGTATCTGCAGCATATGTGTCTACAGGATGATGATACAGACCGTTTTACATGGCTTATGTGAATATCCCTGGATAACGCAACGCAAAATGGCAACCTATGGTAAACCATAGCTGGACCCTAGTGAGTTGCTAGATAGACCGCTACAGAGATTTATAAACCTCCTCAAGGGGACTGGCCTGCTTTAAAACCCCCTTACACGGTCAATTTTATTGGGTCAGTATATTGATATAATATTGATGGAAGAAATATTGAGGGAATTTAAAACGATTTAATTGAAGTCCTGTCAATATATTGAAGTGATGTTGCGCAATATCACATAAGTCGTTGGTAAGCCACAGAGTGAGAAATGGCTAAATTGGAGAGAAACTTCACGTTTTGTATTTTTTTTCGTGATTAATACAGATTTTTTTGTATTTTTTCATCCTGAATCTGTTTGGAGATATGACCAAAACTACTACAAAAACTAACCCAACATTATCTAATATTCCTTCATTTGGTAGGCGGCCCATTGTACTAACCTTGTAAACACTTTCTCATAAAAACCTTCATGTACTCTTAATGAAGTGTATCAGGTCTAGGTGAGGTAAGTTTTTCAGGTCATCCATAGATAGGAGGGCAGACCCAAGCGTATTCAGCCTACTTCGAGCAAAGGCCGGATAAGCGTACGACTCATGGACATGGGGAACTACTCCGAGAACTTACTAAGGAGAACTGAAGGATGAATGCCGCAATTTCTTGCGGCTTATATTCAACTCTGCTGGTGGCGGGCTACAGGGTGTCTAGTAATACAGCAACCGATAAAGTCCAAACGTGTGCGGGGAGTTCCCCCTGCCCTACCCTCCTACTTGGACAGAGACACCCTGTATATATTGAACATTTTGCAAGCATGAGTTTTAAAAGGTCAAACAGACCGAATGAAAGGTCATTGCAATCCGCTCGGATATTCAAGCAGCCTTGAAGGCTCTGAGTGGCCCACAAATACGTTGTGTATCCACAACATGGTGTCCCTTCAGTAGGTTCCTGAGCACATGGGAATCATGGGAATGAAAAGGATGACCTTCTAGCCAGGTCTGTAGGCGTTTCCGTCTCTCGGAACTATCATCAAAGCGGATGTTCGCATCAACCATTAGGAGCGATAGGCGAACCTGAACACTTACAGGTGTACAAAGTGTTTCTTGATGAGCCTAATAGGAATTTCCCTGACTTTCACTTGGGGCTCGGAAGGAAACAATGCAGAACCGTGATTAGCTTCATTGCTGGCCACAGCTCCTGAACCACACTGGCATCTTCTTTTCTTCTTCTTTATTGCCACAGCCAACACAATTAGTCTTGTCAGTTTAGAATAACCCGAAGAAAACATACCTAGATCCATCCTTATTCAAAGCACCAAAATTGTAACTGACATTCAATATCATGTCAACATTCTTGAATATGTATGAGTGTATATTGACCGTGTAATTTTAATGAATTTTATTTTTGTGTCAGTAACATCGACCAAAATCTTTTCTAATCATCAGAAATTAATCAAATTATTTCATGTCCACTAATTGAATTATGTCGTATAAAATCGAGGGAGGATGAGGAACTGTGTGAATTTGGACAGATGCAGCATTGACACATTTTTAGTTAAGCCTTTACGACCGGAAGGAGTTTCGTTTTGCTATTGTTTCGATTTCATTGAAATAAAAATTCCTTAAATCCCATTATTCACTAACTGATGACTAACTATGGAAATCTTTTGCTGAGAAATTATGCTGTGCTCAAACTACATCTACCCAGCCAAGCCAGACGTATTTACACCAAGAGGGAAGCTGCAATTATTTTCAGCCACAGGCTTTAGAAATGTATATAAATACGTTTAATACGCTCTGTGTTTGCCCACAAAACGGTTTATTTCTGAAGGTGGTCGTGGCCAGCACACCCATTAAGAAAAGAGTGCCTTTTGTATATACATAATTGAATAAAACGTAAAATATGACTTTTGTCCGGGGATAAGAAACAGCTGCTGCTAGAAATATGTTGCTGCTGCTGTTGTGACAAACGCAATGTACACAGTTACATTGTTGTTCACACGGCCACAAAAACTCAATTCAGAAATGAAATTTTGCGGTACGGTTGAGTTGTTCAAAACTGAACTGTATAGACGAGACTTTTCTATTGTCCTTTTTAAATCCCTGCGTTCAACTAATTTAAAGTCAAAAAGTCAAGGATGATTAAGTGTATTAGTTTCCTTGAAAAATGTATTGCGTACACCAGAACTGGTGTTGTTGATGGCGGTGGTGGTGGTGGTATGTTTGGCTGGCGGTATATTTTCTTTAAGGAAAGGTAACCTGGCTTCCAGGTTATATTTTATTTTGGTGGTAGGTACCTACCTACCTGAATTTGAGGCGGTCTTTTATGTACTTTTCAAATGAGGGATGTTCTTCCTTCTTATAAGAAGATCGATGGGCAAACCGAGGTCGTCTTCGAAGTTATGTCGCGTCAATCGGTGGAGGGAGCACGAAATATGTTGATAAAAAAAATATTCTTCCCTTCTAAATAAATGTTAAGGCAAAACCCAAAATGTTCACAACGAGGAAACCTCAATTCTCATCCTAATGACGATGAAGTATTATAGTTAGGCTTTCGTAGGTAGGTACGAGAATTATATGAACTGAAAGTGGTAATTAAATTTCATTCATTAAACTACTAGAAATTCCCGATCGAAATTGATGAAACATGCTTTCATCAGCGACCCTTATTACGATAATTGACACTACATAATCGAAATTCAGTTCAGAATTAATGCTATTAGGGAAGCGGCTGGCGGCGCGGCATTTTAAAAATATCGCCGCATTCCGCTTAAACAAACTCTGATGATTCCGCAGAACGGATTTTTTTTTAGTTTCTGGCTTAATTGTTTTTTCTTAGCTGGAGCACTTTCCCCGTTTCTTCTTCTTATTCTTCATCTTTGACTGTATAATTATATAGTAGACGGGCGAGACGGTAGATTTATTTGAAAGGTTCATTCTCTTCGAAATCGCATTTTTGCTTGAACAACAACGTACAAGCAATTCTTGACAGACAGGTTAAAAGCTTGTTAGAGATGAAAGTAGGCATACATACCTCTACCTATCTACCTTTATATTTCCTTCTGATAATGATGATGATGATGATGATGATATTGGAAAAGGATTAAAACAAATGCACTTGAGTGTTTTTGGGTTTAGTATATAATTTTCTAAGCGAATAATTTCTGAGTGTATTTTTCAGTTATAATTGGTCTTGAAATGAGTGTTGTTATTATTATAATGAATGAACAAGCTGCAATTATAGAAATGATTTAAGGTATTTTAAGATATGTATGTAGCTTAGATTTATGTATATGTATGTAGCTTAGACTTACTTAGGCAAGCAATGCACAGACTTGTTAAGAACAAGGGTCACATACGTAGTACAGTAAATTTTTTTTACTACTTTCAGAGCAGGCAATTTAGTGCTTATTCTGGCTATTGTCAAATTTTGTTACTCACTCAAGTAAATTTTCCTATTAGTTAGGTTAGGTACTGGAGAAATACATTAAGTATAGGATTAAGATTAAGGTTAAGATTAAGTGGGGTGAGTGGCCTTTGTACTGCAGACATTCATTTGCCTCGAATTCGCATAAGACCTGTTCCGATGTTTCATCCTCTTGGAGACATAACGTCCATACATGAGTGGGCGCTATACCTATCCGATGTATGTGTTTCTAAAGCATTCAGTGTCCGGTTAGGACTCCTGTAATGATTCTGAGTTGATTCCTAGATAGCCTTGAAAGATCCAAGCTCTTCTTTGGTGAAGGTCCTTTAATGGTCTGTCTGGAGCCTTTCATTGAAGTCCATCTCTGGTTCATTTGGTTCTGGATTCAGTTTTGAATGGGAAGCTTCACGGTGTTGTAAGAGATACCACAAAATTTTTCCGGTCCTATGAGGGACATGGATGCTCATTTTTTTGGACAGTAAGTCTGCATTATCATTCCCATCAATTCCCGAGTGTCTAAACACTCTTAGACACATTTGCTCTACATCAGATATTCTTGCCTCTACTCTTTTCTCGGCTTTAGAATTTTCGATCGGTGTACCAGATTAAGGCTTCATTTCCTAGATATCTATTTCCTCATTACTTTGCATCTATACTTTGAGAGGCAGACAGAGGTTGTTTTTAACTACCATTCTGTCTAATATCATGTCCAGAATTGAATTTGCATCTGTTCCTTTGATTATAGTGCGTAGACTTTTGAAGTCCCATTTACTATAACCATTTGTCCGGGCTCTGTATACCATTAGTACAGCCTCTTTTCAACAACTTTGCTGAGAGGTTGGTTCAATAGTATTTCTAGACGCTGGTAGATGTTGCGTTACACTTAGACAGGCCATCCTGTGGAGCATGTTCAGCTTCAGCATAGGTGATCATGGGTCTGACTACAGATTTGTATAGCCAAATCATTATGTTTGGCTTGAGTCCCCAATGTTCAGCCAGCCAGTTTTCTACAGTTCCACAAGGTTAGTGTACTTTTCTGGACTTTCTTTTGTCTCTTCGATATGGTTATTCCAATTAAGCTTACCATCGAGAGTTATCCTAAGATATTTAGCTTCTTTGGACATTGGAACCTCTTTAACAAATAAGTAGGGCTAGTTATATCCATCATTTTCCTTCTTCTGATAAAGGATATAATTGTTGTTTTGATTTGATAGTGATTAAAAGGTCTTCAACATAACCTTGCGAATGTATACCTTGGTTACTTAGTTAAACTAGTAGGTTGTCAGCTACCATGGACAACAACAGTGCTGAAAGTACTCCCTCTTGGGGAAAACCTCTGGTGGTGTGTCTCACAAAACAGCCGCGTCTTAATTATCCTGTTGAAAAGCATTGCCGGAATCCATCCCATGTATGTTGGATTCACTCCATGTCTGGCCAATGCCGGCATTATTGATTTAACAAAGGTATTATCAAACGCGCCTTAAATGCCTAAATGAGAACAAAGGGATATTTCTCTATTGTCAATAGCATTTTCTATACCATTTATCAGGTTTAGTAAAGATAGTTCTGTTGATTTTCCTTTTTGGTATAGGCAAATTGATTCGGACCTAGTGGATGCTCCTTGAGCGCTCCATCTCTAATATGTCTTTCTACTATTTTCTCCATTGCTTTAAGAACAAAAGAAGTCAGGCTTATGCGACGATAAGACCTGGTCTGGGTTTCAAATTTGCTTCCTGCCTTAGGTACTTATATATATCATCTTTACCTTCCTCCATGCTTTGGGGATATATCCTCATGCTCTAAGAGTTTTAATTAAGATTGGTAAAAGTTCATCCAATTTTGTAAGAGAACGGGGAAGATTTTGGGGAAATACATTACTGGTAATGCGTAAATTTTCAAATTACATTTGAAATAGATCAGATCACTACCAGTGCGTAATTTGACAAAGAATAGTGTAGAAATGGATCACTTCGAATGTGTAAAATTACAAACGCTGTGTAAAAGCATTCATAAAAGTTTGTAAAATTCCACCTACAGTGAGTAAGCAACAATTTTCAAAGTAAGCAAAAGGAATAAATATTTTTATCGGTTATGGGTTCGATTTGTAAAATGAAATAAATAATTATACTCAACAATAAATAAATAAACATAAGAATAATTTTTTACTCACAAAACTGGCATAATATAGCAGAAGTAAAATTTTGCTTTACGTAACTGTGTAAATTGCAGTAAAGTATTATATTTTATGAATTCAGCGGTTGTAATTTTGTATTCTTATTTAAGTATCCGTTCTTAGATAGTGATTGTCACGGTGTGTCGTCCGAAGGGCTCTGAAACAACAGTTGCACAAAGAAAATTGTAATTAATTTAGTTGAAAGTAGAAGTATGAGGATCGGAGAAATTGTTATCACAGGAAAGGAGCTTGATCCAAAAAAAATTATCTTAAAAAAAGGAAGGGGAGGGGGATTGATGAGGTGGTGCTGGTAACCTATATATAATCGAAAATATATAGTGCGTGAATGGATTCTTCTAACACGCCTCATACACTCAAGACACTCTGACAGTCCTCCAACCTAAGCTCCATAGAGCATGTATGGGGATATTCCGAGATAACGGAACTAAAAGATATTTAATCATGTTTTTTATAGATGACCCTGCAACTTCTGAAGTTACACCCTATGATGATGATTTTAATGATGAAAATTTGTATAATCGTTGGACCTTTCCAATGGTTTATTTATACATTTCATCCTTCCTACCCTCAGTTTTGAAGTTATGACTCAAAATTAAAATTTCTGACGTCTTAGGCAAGTGCCACACCAGACTACTGATGTGCTGATGTGGTGATGGAGATATTTCAAAATAATCAGCAGCTGATATATTGGAAGGACATCACATCAGTAGGTTATGCTATATCAAATTAAAGTCATCTGATTTTTCTGTGTCAAAAACGCAAGTAGTTAAAATGGAAGAAAAAGGTAAAATAAATGCAAATAATCGGTATGTGGTCGTTATATATTAATATACACTTATTAATATAATCGAGATTTTTTAATTACAGTTACAGCTGAAGAAGAACTAACTATGATTCATGATAAAGGACAATATCTAACTTTAATCATGAATGACCAATAATAAAATTGAGCAATCATTCATGATAAACGATAAATTCCAACTATCATTCATGGTAAGTGATAAGACCCTGGAAGCCCAATGCCTCCTGGAAGGTGGGTTATATTTCGTGTATGGAGGAAAGAAGCCATGCTAATTTTAAATTGTAAATTGCAAATTTGAACTTCAAAAATTGATTGGAAGAGCGTTTCGTATTAGCAGAAACCCTCATACTCTTCAATACGGCGTTTAATTAAATTCAAAATTAAAAAAAAACATCTTTTCCAATTTACGACGAAATTTCTCTCCAAACAACACTTTGTACTAATTCCGAAACAAAATCACTCATTTTAAATATTTTAAACTAACCCGACTTAATTAGTTTGCAAATAAAATGTCGACTGATGTAAGTAAAAGTCAGCAAAGTGCAGGTCACTTGCTGATTATCAGCAGATCAGTATCACATCAGTACATCACTACCTCGTACAATGTGGCATGCCTCTTAGGCAAGTGCCATACCAGGCCACTGATATGCTGATGTACTGATTGCTGATTATCAGCAGCACTAATATCTAAATGAGGTACGGTACATTATAAGAGGTAGTGATGTACTGATGTGATATTGATCTGCTGATAATCAGCAAGTGATTTGCATGTTGCTCATTTTTACTGACATCAGTCGATATTTTATTTTCAAACTAATAAATCGGGTTAGTATAAAATATTAAAAATGAGTGAAAGAAATTTTGTTTCAAAATTAGTGCAAAGTGTTAAAAAACGAAGGTGACTGTGGCAAACTACCGCAAAACGGATAAATTTGAAAAAGCTTGGAGAAAAATTTCGTGATAAATTGGAAAAGATGGTATGTTTTCTTGTGGATTTTTTTATTAAATTATACTCCGTACTGACGAGCCTATAGGCCACACCAACATTCTTTGACGATTCCATGATGCAATTATTCCCCAATGCGTCTAAAAGAAAAAGAAAAGGGAACACAAAGTTTCAATTTCAGAATAAAAGTATTAAATAGAATACTTGTCCAAACATATTTTTCGTCCATACAGGATGATATTTCATTGGAAGTTCTACCTAAATTCTTCAAATCTTCATAGGCTGAAGTCCAAAATAATTAATAATAAATAAATAAAAAACTGAATCAACAAATTTATCCAAAGGCCACTTATCACTTGATATTTTTCAATGTCATCAAATGACATTTTCACGATATGACGTCAGCTGGTTTCGTCGCAGTCAGAGTTCAATTGAATGTAACTTTGAGATCGAGCGTTGCCAGGGCAACTCGTCATGAAGCAGAGACGTAGCAGTTCCCGGCGGCTATAAAAAGGCGACGACCAAAGCAGAATCACCCCTCCCATCCAACTTCCATATTCTTGTAAATCCACATATCCCAAAATTGTCAAACAACAGACAAGATCACAGCTTGCCGTTGCGCACCAAGCTGTTAATAATTTTTCGACATCGCGTAACCTAAAGTTAATAATTATTCGAACAATTAACGTGTAACATGAATCAAAGACAAAAGTGAAACCTAGGCCAAAATTAAGGCCTGTACGTAAATATTTTCAAATATCCCGGGATATCGGTTCGGTTTATAATTTCGCCATAATTCGTTTTGTTTCGTAAATCGCGTGTGAAGAACTCTGATTGATTGATTGCAGTATCACCCATTCTTGTTTCAGAATTTATTCTGAACACATCCTCCACCTGAATTTAATCTGTTTCCTATCCTTTGCATAAAATCTAATATTTTGCTTCCATCTAAGTAGGAACTTACTCCTGCTGCAGAAATTTACTTCTGTTTCGCCTTTATACCACATCTAAGCAGAAATTTACTCCTGCTGCAGAAAGATACTTCTGCTTCATTTTCTGAGCAGAGATCTACTTCTGCTACTGCATCCGTGCTCACACGGGCAGTATAGACAAAACTTCATTTTGTTGCGACTGCACGCACAGTATGCGTCAACTTTGTTAGAAGTTCATTTCTGCTCTCACACTGCAGCTTTACACACTGCAGCACACTTTTTGCAACTACTTGCTGCACCGTTTTCAATTATTCTAGAAAGGCCCATAGGTAGCAGTATACTTTGAACAATCATATTCTATTGAATTAATTCACCAATTTTAATTGTGGAATTTCTTATTCTTCTTCCAGAACTAAACAGGGGACAGAAATACAGTGGCGACATCAAATTTTACATTGAATTTTAATTTGTGTTTTTTTTTTCTTTTTCTTTTATTGAATTTTCTTAAATTTATGGTTAAATAGGTTAGGTTTGCCTCTGAATTATATTGAATCGTGATACTAGTATAAGCGACATATATATATATATATATATTTTAAATAAAAATTTTGTATTTGAATTTTAAAAGTTGAGTTGTCCTTTTACAACCGGCACCGGCCTTCGCTTGAGCACAGATTTCACATTAGGGTTCCTCCTAATACGAAACGCTTCTTCCAATAAATTTTTGAGGTTCAAATTTGCAATTGCTTCTTTCCTCCATACACGGAATATAACTCACCTTCCAGCAGCCGTTGAGCTTCCTGGATTTTATCACTTATCATGAATGTTAGTTCGACTTTATCGTTTATCATGAATGATAGCTCAATTTTATTATTGATCATGATTGACAGATAGATATTGTCCTTTATCATGAATGCCATCAAAAAATCCCGAATAAGTGTTTATTAATATATAACCCACCACACACACAATATTTCCATTTATTTTACTTTTTTCTTCCAATTTTTAATAATACTAGCAGCAAAAGCTCTTCCTACTCGCTGAATTACATTTTAAATGCTTGCAATTTTGAAATAAAAATCAGGTCACTTTAAGTAGATGTAGCAACCTACTGATGTGATGTCCTCGCAATATATCAGCTGCTGATTATTTTAAAACTTCACCATCACCACATCACCAGATCAGTAGTATGGCTACGGATCTCCTAGTTTGATTTCAGCATGTGCGGGGAATAGATTTTCTGGGATTATAGAATTCTCTTTTGATAGGCAGGCATTTTTACAAAAAAAAAAAATTGCTGGAAAGAATATGCCAGAGGTGTATGCACAATACATAAATACGAAATTTGTAACATCTGCAAATTGAATTCTTATGACAAAATCACTAAAAATCTAGTTCTGAAATGTACAACCTTTTCCAAAACAAAAAGAAATTGCGGAAGCGAATAGAATTCTAATATAGCTACACGGATGTAGCTGGCTTAAACAACACAGTTATCATATGGCTCTATTTCAGTACATATTTTGTTGTTCTCTTCTTGGCCTCTGAATACGACACACGGAAGCACACCAAGCGATAAATTAGCGCTTTCACCAGAGAGAGCCAAGTGAACCACGAGAATTAGAGAACATACCGAAATAAATTCTGGAAGGGAGAAACCGACTTTCCCATGTTTGTCCCGAATGTTCCCATCCCATATAGAGTAGTTTTGAGATATCCCATGGAATAAGTTATGGGAAATTTATAATAACTCCTAGAAATTGAGTCTAAACACCTCCTGTTTATCCCGGGAAAGTTATGGGATCGGTAACAAAAGAATAGGTTGTCCCTGGGTAATTTCATGCTGCATGGGTAGGGGCAGTTTTCTGAATGTCTGACGGAGTTACGAATTCCTTATTCAGACATTTGATTCCTTGGCGAGCAAGTCCTGCGTATTCGCATAGTACTTGCTCTGCAGAATCGGCAATTATCATCTGTGGTTATACGTATTTTCTTAAACAAGTATTTAAGTGGGCAATGGCCAGTCCTTAGGTCAGTGAATAGGCTGCTTATCCCAGTTTATGATTTTTTAAAAGTTAGGAAGTTATTGTACTTCTTTGCGCGTTTTAGTTGAGGAAGGCTTTTTCACATCTACTACATAAGTGCCCTTTTGTAAGACCACAAAAGGATTCGGGTCCGCAAATGGAGGTCCTGTTCCTTTTCTAGCCAGATAATCAACAGTCTATAATTACCTTCACGAAAACAGCTTTGAAGCCAAGTCATTTGAATATAATGCCCTTATCCCGACTTGAGTCTCAGAAATTATACATTTAGTATATGTTTGCATGTCCTTAACATTTTTATACCCTAGATGAAATCTATAGGGGTATACTAAGTTTGTCATTCCGTTTGTAACACCTCGAAATAATGATGGTAGAGCAAAATGAATTGGACACCTACGCATAATATTAAAAGTTATTTTGATTTTTGTATGTCCGTCCGTCCGTCCGTGCGCACGATAACTCGAGAACGCGTTCACCTAGAAAGCTGAAATTTTGTACACGGACATTAAAAAAAAAAGTAAAATTAAGTTCGAAAATGAGACAAATCGGGCAATTCCTTCGTGGGGTTGCCATACAAAAATTTCATTTTCCACGATATATTTGGACACTACCTGAGAACACGTCGACATAGAAAGCTGAAATTTGGTACACTGTGTTTTCATACTAATACCAAATAAAATTTCAAAAATGGGCTAAATCGGGCAACCCCTTCTTGGTGTTGTCATATAATAATTTTGGTTTTTTACATATACTTTCAAAACGATCAGTCCTAGACAGTTTGATTGCACTAAAAACTTCTTCAGAATAAGAAATCCTATAAAATTGGTCATAACCATTTTTTCTGTCCGACGAGCCGTTCTAGAAATATATGCGAGAAACCAATGCAAAAAATCAAAATTGCTCAAATGGGTGACCATACGAAATTTCATAGGTGTATTCATCTAGGGTAGGGTATCATAAGAATCGGTCTTAGACCAATTCTAGCTTTTTCACTTGTTGTATACACATATTGATTGTAATGCACATTTTTATAGCGTGGACTTCTGTTTAAAAATGAGCTGAGTAAAATTCCATGGCCTTGTGTGGGTTATACTTTGACTCCCATACCCATCATGCCATCTTTCTTAGACTCATCTCTGCACCAAACGAAGGATTGAGCGTGAGAGCTGCGGTTCACTGTTCTTCCAACTGTGGCGGTCTACATGATCACTTCAAAACGGCACCCAAATCTTGAGTCTTGGACATTGTGTCTTTGAATTTAGAAGCTATTGAGTCATTTTGAAACTCTTTAAGAATTTTTTAATGGACGACTAAGTTTCCTGGTGTTGGGAGGGAGTTTACAATCTTAGCACTAAGGCTTACATATAAGAAAAATGGATTAATTAATTAAATAAAGCTCAATTTAATGTGCCCTTCTGGAAAACATTACAGAATTGTAAATTTCTTAGCTCCATTCTTATTGAACATCACAAGGCAAGGTAATAGGTCTACAGAATTATTCATATGATTGCAGAAGTTGTTTTTTTTCTTTATTTTAACACAACTGGAATGTTATTGCCTGTACGCTGTTATTTCTTTCTCTTATTGTTTTTTTTTCCAACTTTCTACATTTATACATGAAAATTTCCATATTATTTTCCCTTCAAGACGATCGAGGAGGTATGTTTAACTAAACTTATAGTGCTTACCTGCCGACGCGACGCGACGATGTTCGTTCGGTAAGAAACGCGGATATAAGATAATAATATGTATGTATAGCCTTCAGTTGATCCGGGTGACTTACTTCAAGATATTGCGCTTATGATCATCAATCCTATAGAGGATCATAACATTCTATATAGAATCCTCATCTATATCTAGCTAAATTCAAAAGATCGTGTGAAGAAGATCTTCCACATTTACAATGTACACCTAGGTACTGATCAAATCAATTTTGAGTGAGCAATAGAAGATCTGCATAATTTACCTAAATACATATGTAACACTGAACATAAGTGGTGTATGTCTGTATATGGAGATCGCATTACTAATTCGCGGGAAATCCATGTATGTAGGTTGTGACTCACGAATTTGTGTGAAAAACTCTATGTCAGATAAGATGGGTATAGCGAGATTTGGTGCTTGTTTTATGCATATTGCAGCAAATTTTTGAACACCATATATATTTTATGTTAGCGCAACCATTGCTATGCTACATATATACATAGGTTTCCAACATCAACCATCGTATCGTTCACCTTCTTGATTCCTGGGTTGTAAGAAAAAAAAAAAACATTGTGATGCTGCGCTCTCATTTGCAGTTAGTTTCAACTCCATCTCTACTCCAGCATGATGTGATATGTTCGCCTTGTTTGGGCAAACCGTCTGTTGTTAAAAACGTCATGATTGTTCGATCGCTGGGACATGATTTTCTGTTGACCTGTAGGAATGTGTACGCCGCCTTGCGCAACATAAAATTTTCAGCGAGAGAGCTGCATATAAACAAGGCTCGGATTATTCTTACTTCTGTTTATATTTCGATTTGCATATCCCATTACCGTAAATTGCAGAGTGCAGTCAGTCTCGGTTCGGTCCTCCTCAGTGCTCTGCAATTTAAATGTATCGGCGTGGAAGATAGAGGCTAAGTGATACCAGAGAAGCGTGTGTATGATGATGATGCACTATGGTGCTGCTATCTATACGACTATACCTATACATCTCTCTATAAGGTCGGAGGAAAGCAGAAGGCGCAAGGCAGAAGGTAAACATTGTTAAACATGTTAAGGGACTTATCTAAATTGGTGATTCAGATTAAATATGCATAGGCAGGCAGGCATGAACCCGAAAATTTCTTCTCTGTACGTGCCGAACCGGTGAACTCGCTTTGTGTGATAATGAGACAAGCCATTATAGCTTCCTTCTCTCATGTGGGTACTACTATGTGCTGGCCTTACCTGCTCCCTGGTTGCTATGGTTAGTTCTTCGCTGAGATTCTGAACTTTTCTATTTTTCTTAATTTCTTTACCTTAATAAAGTGTTCGTCGTGGGGTTTTGCTTCTTGTATTTACATACCGACATATAATTTCAAAGATCTACTTTCCGCCTACTAACCCAACTAAAGATATGTGATTAGCAAGTCAGCCAACCAACCAACCAACCAACCAAGCAACTAACTAACTAACCTACGAAACAAAGAGTATAGTGTAGAAGTAGTCCTATGTATGGGGACTATATTTGCCAATGTGCATTGATTTATTAGTTTTTCCATGGCGAAAAAAATATCAAAAACAAAAAAAAAGTGTATTTGACGGGTCGGTCTTATATACATAAATTAAGTGATTGTTAATTTGGAAATAATAACCCCTCAGTTAACATATACCTAGCTAGCTAGCTAGCTACCTTGTAAAACTCCAAGGATTTATGCTTCCTCGGTGAGCTCATAATTGGCCTGCAAATAAGTGCATAAAAGCCCGGGCAGATGTTTATGTTGATAATTATGTAGAAATTACTTAAAACAAGCTGCTATCGGGCAGGTTGTCTTTAAAATCTGTGCGTGTTTATACCGCAGAAACAGCAGAAGCAGCAGCAACAATTGTAGTAGCGCAGGCAGGTTTTTTTTTACGTTCAGCGCCCATTTAGGAGAATCGTTCCTAAATTTAATTGGATCGGATATTTGTTTTTATGCGCCTGAACATTCCTCTGGCCATTTTGCAAATATGCTCTGCGCATATATCTCTATATACATACGTCCTTAGCTATATCTAGTACATGTTGCTGAGAACTTTTATGTTTTTTGTTTTATCCACTCACTCATTCACTTTGACCCTCTCAACTGGAATCTTAAGTACATGGATAGATGGGGATAGAAAACGTCTGACGACTACTACGGTTGCGATGAAAACAATTTGCCTCGAGCATTTAAGAAATTCAAGTTTTACGATCCAAGAACCAAGAAAAGAGATCTGAGCTGCTCCCTTAGTCTGGAAGGCAGCATTGAATGTGTGTACATAATTTGTTTAGCGAGTTTCACGAAATGATCCGCGTAATTAGTATCTAAATTTGTTTCTATAGTAAAATGTTGGTATTTTTTGTTTGTTTGTTTTGTTTTCGGTTATAAAATCTACAACTGAACGTTCAAGGTGGAGCAAGGATTGTAAGTGCTTGCGCCACTGCTCTATCGCGCAGCCGCCACTGTTATTACCTAGAATCAATTTAGGAAATAGTTTCGGTTGTGAAATAGATAAATTGTTTAATTGCTTTTCTTATATGCATATAATAAGGTATCGGTAGGTTAATGGCTAATAGGAATTATACCTACTCACATTTCGATGGGGTTGTGTGTTCGAATTACTACATCCGTGGATTTTTTGACGAAGACAAATTTGCTGATTAGAGGATTTCACTGTAAAACTATCGAGATTTTGTAAAATGTGTCCAGAGATTGCACAGGGGAATTTTAGTCCAGTGAATACGAATATAATATCAGATTTGCTAAATTGACTCTAGTTTTTGAGATTATTAAGAACAACCTAATTATAATAATAAAGATGTAAAATATATGTTGAATATGGGGTAATCTTACCGGTTTTCCAGATACAGGGTGATTCACAATTAAAGGGGGTTTCAGGTACCTGATATAATTTTTATACCCTAGATGAAATCTATAGGGTATACTAAGTTTGCCATTCCGTTTGTAACGCACAGAAATAATGATAGTAAAGCAAAATGGATTGTACACCCTCGCATAAAATTAAAAGTTATTTTGATTTTTGCATGTCCGTCTGTCCGTCCGTCCGTCCGAGCGCACGATAACTCGAGAACGCGTTCAGTTAGAAAGCTGAAATTTTGTACACGGACATTAAAAAAAAAGTGAAATTAAGTTCGAAAATGAGACAAATCGGGCAACTCCTTCGTGGGGTTGCCGTACAAAAATTTCGTTTTCCACGATGTATTTGGACACTACTTGAGAACACGTCGACGTAGAAAGCTGAAATTTGGTACACTCTGTTTTCATAGTAATAGCAAATAAAATTTCAAAAATGGGCTAAATCGGGCAACCCCTTCTTGGTGTTGCCATATAAAAATTTTGGTTTTAACATATACTTTGAAAACGATCAGTCCAAGACATTTTTATTGTACTAAAAACTTCTTCAGAATAAGAAATCCTATAAAATTGATTATAATCATTTTTTCTGTCCGTCGAGCCGTTCTAGAAATATATGCGAGAAACCAATGCAAAAAATCAAAATTGCTCAAATGAGAGACCATACGAAATTTCATACGGGCATTCATCTAGGGTATCATAAGAATTGGTCTTAGACCAATTCTAGCTTTTTCACTTGTTTTTATACCATAAAGGAGATCATAGGGTATACTAAGTTTGTCATTCCATTTGTAACACATAGATTAATGATGGTAGAGTAAAATGGATTGGACACTCACGCATAATATTAAAATTTATATTGATTTTTGCATGTCCGTCCGTCTGTCTGTCCTCACTGAAATCTTGCACACTGTGCAAGTTTAAAAAAATAGACTAAATCGAGCAACACATTCTAGAAATCTAAAAACTACTTCAAAAATCAAACTTTCACAGATGGGTGACCATACGAAATTAATACGGGCCTTCACTAAGGTATCATAAGAATTATCATAAGAATTGGTCTTAAACCAATTCTAGCTTATTTACTTGTTTTATTTGTATCTCCGGTGATCCCTAAGGTATCGAATTGAAACAAGTTTCCTGTAATAGGTAAGATAATGCCCTTTCCTCACGCACTCATATCCAATTTCGATACCTTTCACATTTATGGCGCAGTAGACTGAAGTATGAAAAATTTGGCGGAATATAGCGTTATTTATTACCATTGTGAGTTATAATACAACTCAGAATAGTCCTTGTTAATCTCTTTAGAATGGCGTACCATTTATCACACTTGTACAAAATCCAAAAATAATTCTAAGGATACGTTCACAACGAAGTGAGGCAAGGGCGCGTTAGACTTCCTAGCGAGTCGTCAAGAGTTAAGAAAATTAAATGAAGATGACGCTATACTACGAGAGTGTTCATAACAACTCTATGGCAGTGCGCGATGTGGCGAGAGAGACACCTCGAGGTATCTCACTCGAGAATGAAATTTGTAATTTTCGCGGTATTTTTGATAATCGGTTTATTCTTATAGGTTCTTTCTATGACATAATCGAAGGTTTCCTTACTCGTTCCCATTACTGAAAGAATATTTTAGGATCAGTACGTAAATGTCATTGAAATTCACAAAATTCTAAGCGCTTCTTATTTATGGGGTCATAAGCAAAACTGCGAAGAGTGCACTTATTTCAAAAGTACCATATAGTTACACTACTTGTCAAACACCAGATTTATTCTGCCAAATCTGACGATTTACCACGAAACTGAACCCCTCCTCTCGTTGTGCACGTACCCTAAGAAAGCTTAAGAGTAATTTTTGTATGAAATCCTTATACTTATGAAAAATGCAGAAATGCGTGAAACAAACACTTTATTACACTACTTTTGAATTTATATATTATATGAATTTAAAAAATGTGCAATATGTCCTCTATTATTATTAATGCACGTTCTTGTCTTTCGTGTTAATCCTCTTTGGATACTCGTCGACTTTACCCCGTCCTAAAGTTTGTTTGCAGCATTTCCGATCCGCTACTATAATTCTTCCCTTGTATTCAATAGGATTGAGTAAATTTCCTCTGATCCTTTCCCTATCTCCTTTCTTCCATTATCCTGATTTCCTGGTGGAACCGTTCTCCTTGCTCTTTACTGTAACCGCAGAGGTTGTAAGGGAGTTTATTTAATATGTATATGTAAACAATACATATATACTTTGACACTCAAATTATCTCCCAATTTTTCAAAATTTTAAACCATTTTGGCTATTATTTCAAAATAATTTGCTACTTACAAAAACTTGTCCACACATCAGATTCTATTTGAGTCATATGGCTTGTAAAATTACAATCCTTTATGAGGGTATGGATTTGCGAACCATCAAAGTTGCGCTGCTTTTTATTTTTCTATACTGGGGCTAAAGATATGAAAAATATATTTAAAGCAACTCTCTTATTTGAGGCTTGGATCAACTGTTACATTAGACCAAGATTAATGTAAAGTGATGGAAGAAATAATTTTTCTAAGCTTGTCAGAGATTCTTGAGTGATGTTAGCTCTCAACGGACCATACCTTACCATACCACTTTGCTGACTTAACAAAAGATTCATCATCTTTAAATCTTTAAATCTAAGTTTACTGACCACTGATGATTAGCAAACAATTGTTTTTTTTGTGTAAAGCAAAATTTATATTTCCGTATTTTTACTTAAATTTTGTTGAGTGGCCATCGATATCGAAGCTAATTTCTTGTCATTATGCAATAACACACCTTTCAAACTTCTTTTTGAGCTATCCATGAAGAATCGCCGTTCCCCTGGCATTTATTTTTACGCTTGGCTGAAGGCAATATTTTTCCTTAAGGCTGTAGGCCACAAGTTCAACTGATTTCTTTGAAAAATTTAATTTGCAGATCAAATCATTGAGATCACCTTGAGAAAACCTCTTACATGTAGGATGTAGGACTACATCCCTCAAATTCACTTTCACTGTTGTTTTCACTTTGAGTGTCTAACATTTCAACATTGTCAGAGGAATCGTTTCATAAGGCAGTAAATACCGGTAGGTATACATATTGGAAAAACAGTATTATGGTTAAGCCGATTGTATATTAGAATAAATATAAGAGCGCTTTTTGTACCGGTTTATACCTTTAACATTGTACAAAAGTAGCAAACATTAAGATGATATCTTGACTCATTCCACGTCACTAACACTCCAAATTAAAGCACCTTACGTCCTCCTTTGGTCCAGTGTCGGACAGATTCTACAGAAATTTTACGTATATGCTATGAGGTATCCTGCTATCGTAAGTTGTTTTCCAGAATATGCTTGGTAAGTTTATTTTAAGAAATCACTAATGTTTCTTCATTGTATTTGTTGAGAACCACCCAGCCGGAAAAATAGCGCTTTAACAGACATGTAAGAGCGCTATTTTGGAAGCACGTAGCGCTTCCTCAGCCTATCCATCTCTGTTTCATTTTAACATTTGATGTCCGCGGAAGGAAGCACTCTTTTCTAGCTTCTCAAGAGCGCTCTTTTCTAGCTTCTCAAGAGCGCTATTTTCTAGCTGCTCAAGAGCGCTCTTTTCTAGCTTCTCAAGAGCGCTCTTTTCTAGCTTCTCGAGACCGCTATTTTCTAGCTACTCAAGAGCGCTCTTTTCTAGCTTCTCAAGAGCGCTATTTTCTAGCTTCTCAAGAGCGCTCTTTTCTAGCTTCTTAAGAGCGCTATAATGAATATGATAAGAAAGCCATTTCGATAGTCACTATAACGAATGTTCTTTATTTTTTCGATTGAAAAATATCTTCTAAGCAGCGACTTTGAAGGAAATATTAAAATAAATAGAGGAAAATTTAGCTGGCAATGCTTTTTATTAATTTCAATTTTTTAATTTCATGGTTTCCTTATAAAAACGGTTTTTGGCACATCGAAATCCAAGTCGCATCGATTTTTCGAAGTTAATAAAACCAATGTTTTCATTATTTAAAGCCCCTGTAATTATCGAAATAATTAAAATTTAAAGGAAATAAAAGAATATATATATATTACCATAAATAAAAGTGTTAAATAATTTAATATTTTTCACAGGAACCTATTTTTCCCAACCGTCCCAGTTAACTTTAAGAAGGAGGTCATCTCCTATCAGTAAGTGAATGCATTTCTCAATTGAAGTCTTTCCAATTATAGATTTTATGTATAGAGCCTATGGGAAGGCATAGATTAAATGAATGACTAAAATTTTGATAATAAGTTTTACCAATTCATCTTCAGGGATATCTTTTATTATAACATCAATATTATGGAGTTCCTGTAGGCATTTTATTTGAAAAATGTTTAATTTTGTAATTCCTGGAAATACCTTCTTCTCTATTTTCCCTACTATAACTGTTTGCTTTGCTATGGCCTCCTCTTGTGCTTTTAGTAATTTTATAATGATAGTAAAGTTATCATTTTGTTCATTTAATTCCGTTTTTAGAGACTTATTAGCTTCTTCTAAGGAAATATATTTTTAATCACATAATTTGTAGGGAAATAGTTTTCTCATTTATTGTGAGCTTTTTAATTTTAAGATGCCTAGCTTCCTTCACAAATTCATCAAGAAATTCATTTATTTTATGAGGTTTTCCACAGCCAACGTATGCACCAATTAAGAATGGCTTAGTAGTTGAATTACTCGATATAGCCCCTAGTATTGGCCACAGTGCCATGGCAGAACTCCTGAAAAGAGGTAGACCGTCGACATGAATATCGATTGATGTTGAATTTACTGAATCTTCTAGCTTCAAACCCAACATTTGTAGCGATTTTTCTATTCCGAAATGGAAATAACTTCCTGGAGAAATTGAAACCAATTTCATCTGATTGGTTTTAGTTTCTAACAAAGTTTTTGTTGATCGTGGTACATTTAATCCAGCTTTAAGCAAAATTTCGAGGAGATGACCACATGCATCTCTACCTATTCTATATCCAATACACCAATCGTGTAATTCCTCCTTTAAATTAAAACATTTATTTCTATTTATGGTATCGCTAGCTCCAGCTACATCAGATAATTCAATTTCAGTATTTTCGTTATTCGAATGTTCAATTCTGAATTCAGGATGATGATCTTCAAATACGTTTGGAATTTCGCTAACTTCATTGGGACTTCCAAATGCGAAAACAATTTCTGTATGATTGTGATCATTTAAAGTACTAGAGGGAAAATCTGCAATTTCTTTTCTTTCTTTTGCCACTAATCGTCGCATATGTCTCCTACTTATACCCGCAACTTTTCGACTCATAATTAAAATTCTGAAATGTGACGATATGTATATTGCAAGCAAAATGTGTGGTACAATTCTTGCTAGTTCTTTATTCGCTGAATTAAAAAAAAACAAGAATAAATTTTTTAAATTTTCTAGTTCCTTAACAATCGAGAAATAATCGGATATTTGGTCAAATAACTTAATTGAGGATTTTTTGTAATTGAGGCGCTCAATTTCGTATGCTAGATATTTACATTTAAAATATTTTTTATCAATATAGCTTGAATAAAAGTAAGAAAGATAATTCTGCTAGAACTTTCTAACATTTTACAAATATTATCACAGAAAATATTTAAATAAATATAAATCTCTGAAGACTATTCTTTCTTGTTTTTGAACAAACCATATTTTCAAATAAATGACCTTTTTCTCAGTAGCGCATTGTACCTACCTTAAGATAATTCAAACAGTAAGAAAATTTCACTGCACCCTTTATCACTAATGTTGGTGAAAAAGACTTCAATCAATTAAAATATTTTTATTATCACCAAAAATCTCTGTATCCTTCACACTGCACTTTCATCTAATGAATGACTAATGCGTTCTGACTCTATTTTGCACTTGTTCGTGGAAGCAACATAACAGTACATCACGAACAAAAGCCGAAAGCCCGAAATTTATCCGCGATTAAGAGAAGTGCACATTTTTCCTATAAGAAACGCTTCAAAAGCGTTGCAAATGAAGCGCTTCTGCAGTACCTCCGTCGGATGCAAGTTAGAAGCGCATTAACTCCGCTTTTTCTGGAAGCGCTCTTATTTTTCCCGCTGGGCAGAGCCTACATAAATAAATTAACTACACACATACTAAAATCATGCCAAAAAAATGTCGCAGGCTTTATTGTTGCTTCCTATTGCTATCATTCAGTGCTTCGCAGTGCAGTAAATGCAGTTATTTTCATTGAAAAGGAACAAGGACCAAATAATAGCATTTGTTGATATTCATTGGATTATAAAAATTCAAATTTAGACTTCCGTACGATTAACGAATATATTTCTATTGCGTGGAGGATGAAAAGGGCGTCCTTTATTGTAAAATTTGATTTATACGAGTGTAAATTAAAAGTTCCCGTACTACCTAGCTTAAAATACACAAGTAACTTTTGAAATATTATTTTTCTGCATACTATGCACCTTCTCCATCGAAAAAATTTTGTATGAGATGTTGCCAGTTTTTCAAATTTCTCTCTGGGCGTAATGCTTCAACAGATTTAGATGAGCGATATGACCAGTCTCCGATATTTCTTCAATACAGTCTCCTTCGATCATGTTCCATAACTTATTGAACTTTGGCTGTTATTTTATCGTTGAAATATATCGATGGTTGACAGCATGAATAATCTTCAGTGCTCTCTCTTCCTTTCTTAAATCTTTTGATCCATTCAAAAACGGATGTGCGGCCTGGTGCATAGCCTCTTCTAAAATATTTCTAAACCATCGACAATTTGATTCCTGCTTCAGTTTGATTTAATCAGAAATGGATTTTAAATTTTCCTTTTTTCCTTCGTTTCATTGTTTATTTTTCGGTTTCGGTCTCGGTGCCAAATTGCAAAATTTTTTTGTTGAAAATTCGTTTGTTTACGACCATGGCCGGATTTAGGGGAGGGCAACCGGGGCTGTAGCCCGTGGCCTCCACAAGAGAGGGGCCTCCACAACCCTCAATAGAACTATCTAACTACACAGAGGAAATACATCCATTTTCATCCACAAACCTCGAAAAATATTTTTAATAATATTTCATTATTATAAATATTTTCGGAGGTTACCCTTATTTCGGTTCTGACAATATTGATGACAACAATACGAATGTATTTTGTATAAGTAGTTATAAATACGCAAATAATTATTTTTTGAAACAATTGAATTGAATCAAATATTCACATACCTTTTATTGCATAAAAGAAACGATAAGGAAATAATGATTTCTTTAATAATTAAAGAATATCAATTAATTGGATATTAATATTTATTTTCATTCATCATTCTATAATGAGAAAAAAATAATCGCGACGAGGAATCGAACACTGAATGCCTGTTTATGCTTGCGTATACTTTATACCCGTTTTTCACCGAATTTTCCATTTTTCCCCGATTTTTCCGTTTTTCCCCGTTTTCGTCTTTTCTAGTTTATTTTATTTTGTCTTTTTATTATTTTTTCGTGCAATAAATTATTTAAACAATTTAAAAAAATGTGTGACCTATTTTAAAAATAATAAGCGGTCTCCACTCTTTTGTTACCCCAGAGCCTCCACACTTCTAAATTCGGCCCTGTTTAGGACACTAACTTTTATTAGATTATTTAAAAAAATGTAATGCCTCCTGTAACTGGCACATACCCAATTACAAAATTGGGACTGAATTTTTTATATTTAAATCTTTTTCAAAATGTTTGTGTCCGTTTTTAGTATATTTGTCATTTGTTTCACATTTCTGTGTCATTTTTGTTGTTAACTTCTTTATTATTTTAGATAGCATCTTTTCCTCTTTTTTGAGACTTTTGCTATTTATTTTAAGATATTAAACAAATAATAATCTTCACCTGGCGCAATCGCTTTTATTTTCAATAGTCTCCAGTTAACCTCTGAAGCGTTTGGTGGACAAAATTTCGCAAGTACAAATAAAAAAAAATAACTTGCATGTATATTTCGATGATCCAGAAGTGCAAGCTGCCGCTTTTTTGGCATTAATTTTAATAAAAAAATTGAAATAAGAAGCTGGTTTCTACCGCCTCAGCTTTCCACGATTTCCTATATTGTGCTCGCAATGTGTGCAATTTCCTTTTGACTTACTCAAATTAAATTGTTCTGCAATGTCATTTAATTCACATTTTCGTTTATTCTGGTCATGGTAATAATAACTCCGGATATACCATAATCATTCTTTCGAGCTTCTACCAACTCGATCAAGCGAAAAATTTGGTCCGTTTTATCAATTTACTTTTCATTAAAATAATAATGAAAAAGTAAATTTTGAAGAATTCGAAATTAAAATTTGGTTATTTATCACACAAATTTAAGCAACCTCTTAAAACACTCCATGCGTAGCGGCAGCAAAATTTTCAACCAAACTAGCATTTTCATACTGCCCCGGCAACCTTCTCTTTAGATATTTAAACATTAAAACTTCCAAGACTGCGGCAGCACTAAAAAAACTGCAATCAATCGAGCTGTACGCGCAACTTTTTGTGTTTCAGAGGTGTTTACACATTGCAACCCTCGAGTATCGCAGCATTTTGGGATTGCAAATTTCGTCTATTTATACTTTCTACTCTCTGCTTAGACTCCTTGTTATCTCCACCAGAGAACAACGATTGTAATAAGAAGAAAATTTTCATGTGCTGTTCTGAAAAATCTCTAATGACCAATAAATCGGTTGATTCCACCAGCCGAAATTAAAATGTATAAAAAGATCACTCAATCGTACTCATATGATGATGGCAATGCGAGCAACAAAACAAGAAAAATTTTAGAGAAAGAAGATTTTCCGGAATAACGTGTACAAAAGGAACGACAAATTTACACAAATCTATCATAGGTATAATCATTTCACTCATTCCGTAATTAAGCGTGATTTCCCGAATTTCGCAAGTGTTAGCTAATTTAGTCATCATACACTCATTTTTGTCTACTTGATTGGCTCCACCCACCGAAAATTTGATAGGGGCCTGATTTCCAGGCCGTATTTATGTACAGAAAATGTTTCAGAAAATACCAAGGAAGTCCTGTTGCTTTACATAGTATTTAATAACACGACAAGTGAGAGTCGGACTCGCGCACGAAGGGTTCCGTACCATCGTACAAAATTTAACACTATGCACTTTTTATTTATTTTTTGAAATGAGTAGGCGCCATGTGCAAAAATAATGCTGTCATTTGAAAAAAAATGCCTACTTATGATAATTATAATGAATGAGAAAAAAAACGCCGAAAAAATCGCGTTCCTTGTATGGAGGCCCCCTTTAATTTTTATTATTTGTTGTTATATCGCCAATAGAAATACACAGTCTGTGAAAATTTCAACTCTCTACCTATTACGGTTCATGAGATACAACCTGGTAACGGACGGACGGACAGCGAAGTCTTAGTAATAGGGTTCCCGTTGTTACTCTTTGGGTATGGAACCCTAATAATATTATAAGATAAAAAATGCTTAAGTTGTGAGAATATTGGTTACTACATCGTGTTCTAATTACTCTAAAGATCATTCTGATTAGTTCCATCCAACGATTTCTTTCTGTAGTATTTTATATTAATTGTTTAAGAAAGGTGAAAAACAAAGACTTGCTCCCTTTCAGTTTTACATAGCATTTTTAATCAAAAGTGCTTTTATCTTTCCACTCACAATTGCAATTTATTTGTTTACATTAAGGCCATTCTGATTGGTTCACCCAACTGAAAGAATTCTGATTGGTTGCACACTCAACGATTTTTGATGCATAAATAGCCTAAATCGTTCAGACACTTATGATAATTATACGAAAATTTCTCTCATTCAGATTTACATGAAAATTTGATTGAAAAACGGTTTTCTCTTACCTATTGTAATTTTTTTGTATTTCGCTTTAAAATATTTAAGTAACATAAGGAAAAGAAAAAAAACAATTTTTTTCATTAAGGTTCCAAAAAATTTTTTGCTTTTTAATAAAATTGTGCAAATAGAAAGTTTATAAGGAGACTTTTTCACAGAAATGAAAATATACTCCGAGTACCTTTTATTGCACTTAAAACATGCAGTTCTTGATCTACATCTGTGAGTTTTTGTACTACAGACAACACAAGTCTTCTCTTTTCACTCAGGTAATTTTTAAATGCATCTTATTGAGGAACTGTTAATGGTTGAAGGATTAAGATTTCTGAACTTTATCTAATTAACACCTAACTACTCATTTATATTCACAGTAAATTCATATCTGGTTAATTTTTTGTTGTATGGGTTTCCTGTGTATAAAATGTAACAGTTTAGAGCCATTCGGGAAATTTTATTCAAAGTAACCTTTTTCCAGTATTTCAGAGTCTTACGCTTATCTAAATAGGTGTAAAGCGAATTGTCAACTCAACCTATATTTTGGTTATATAGAGTAATAATTTCTGGTTTCTCTATAGTCCTTTCTGATCCATGGCAAACTTTTTGTGACTTTCCCGTTTCGCCGACGAAGAATTTCTTCCTAAAAGATTCCGGCAGAAATTTTCTGTTTTTGAATTGAAAAATTATCAATAAACACGTGAAAACCCTTATTGCGGTAATTACCATTTTTAACAACTTGAGTACCTACTATTATATAACCAAGACCTTTATTTTTAATCTCTTGTTTGTATTCTTCCCAAACAATAGTTTACCACATAATCACATATCATCCACAATTTTTTTTATTCCTCATTTGTGATTTTGTTTATTCGGTAAATACTGCATCAAAGATGTGTGGTTTTTAGTACCAACTAAACTTTTATCAACACTCAATTCCTTTTGAGGAATGTATGTTATAGTTAGTTCTTCCTGGTTCTTCAGAATCGACAAGATCTTCTTCCCAATCTTTATGTTTAGCCATATTTTAACATTGATTCAAAATATGTTTAGCCATATTTTAACAGGGATTCAAAAGCCTAAAGGATATATCTATTTTTTTTTTTTTTTTTATAAAATACAAGTAAAAAAGGTAGAATTGGTCTAAGACCATTTCTTATGATACCCTAGATGATTGACGGTATGTAATTTCGTGTGGTCACCCGTCTGTGCAAGTTTGATTTTTGAAGTGGTTGTTCGCATATATTTGTAGAAGTGTTCGTCGGACAGTAAAAATATATTCTGAAGATCTTTTATTCAGTATAATAGAAATGTCTAGGACTGAGCGTTTTCACAGTATACGTAAAAAACCTAAGGTTTTGTACCTATGCCAACACCAAGAAGGCGTTGCCCGATTTAGTTCGTTTTTGAAATTTATTTACTATTTTTATATAAAGCGCCGTGTACAAAATTTCAGTTCTCTACGTTGACGCGTTCTCAGGCAGTGTGCAATTATATAGTGAAAAAGGAAATTTTTGTATGGCAGCCCCACGAATGAGTTGCCCGATTTGTCTCATTTTCGAACTTAATTTAATTTTTGCTTTTTTAAAGCCCGTGTGTAAAATTTTAACTCTCTAAGTGCGTGCGTTTTCGAGTTAACGTGCGGACAGACGGACGGACATGCAAAAATCAAAATAACTTTTAATATTGTTACGAGCCTGATTATAGTTGATTACCTTCCTTAGATGTTCGATTAATATTCTATTGAAGCACGCTTCCATGCTTTGACATTTCTTTCGTTTGTTATCATTTCATTATCATTGTCTTTGGTTTCTTTGCCCTCAATTTTCTTGCCCTCAATTTTCTTGCCCTTTCTATCACCACTGCTATCCTTGTCATTGCCGCCTTTGCGCTTCCTATCATCATCATCGTCAGAACCTTTGTCTTTACGTTTTCCGATCTTCAAAATACCCTTACCACAGTCATTATCAGCATCCTAAGACCCTTTACTTTTCGTCTTTTTCTTTCCCTCGTTGTTCTCGTTTTTGGATTTCCTTCCTTTCTTCTTTTGACTTTCGTCAGCGACATGGTTTTCTTCCATTCGTCCGCAATGTTTCCATTCAGGAATGCATGCACGTTGTGAAAAGGCTCTGTGATGACTGCATTCTATTCCAAGTACAATCCTTCACCGAAATTTCTCTCACTCGTACTGCACTACGAGAAGCTTGTCTGGCAGCGCTTCTGCTGTTAATATCTTTCCTGCTAGCCTTAGTGCTTGTTATAAATTTTGATCTACTATAGCGTTCACAAATGCCTTCATTAAGGAAATCCGCATTTACGCTAGAGTATGAAAGATAAGCTAATTTTTCCACATCAGCCTGCAGTTGTTGAACATCAAAGTTATTTCTCCAAAAACCTATGCTACTTCCACAGTTACTGTTCTTAGTAAGTATTTGGTGGTGTTGTGAAGCCATTTGTTCTTGACAAGATCTACTCTAATAATTGATCTCGAAGCTCCAGTGTCGACAGTGACTGCGCAGTCATTTTTTCTTAAAGTTTTTCCTACTTTTCTCTGCAACTGGGCTACCTGAATGAAGACTTCGGGGATGTCGACTCCACCACCCAACTTCTGCCTCCCGAAGTTGGCTTTTACATGTCTTCCGACTGCTGAACATGGGAGCTGACACGCCTAGTCGCTATTTGATTTCTAGTCTCTCCCCGAATAGCATGTTCCCTGGCTCGACAGCTATGGCATTCTTCTGACCTCCTCTTCTAGTGATTCCATTCGTCGGCGTTTCCTGCAGTCCTTGTGGAGGTGTCCTGGTCTATTACAATTCCAGCATCGAAGAATACCACGTGATGGAGTGCTCTGTGATAACTGCTTTCTGTTGCAAGTACATTACTCCACCTAAATTTCTCTCATCCGCACTGCACTTGAAGAAGCTTGTCTGACAGAATCATACGCTAATGCATAGGCTAGCGCTTTTGCTGTCGACTTCTTTCCTTGCAGCCTTAGCGCATGTTGAAAATGTCGGTTTGCAATAGCGTTCACAAATGCTTCTGTTGCCACTTCATTTAGGAAATCAGCATTTACGCTAGACTGCTAGAGTATGAGAGATAAGCGAATCTTTCCACATTAGCCTGCAGTTGTTAGTGATTCGCCATGCTTTTGAATCCTGTTGCGTAACTGCAAGTGATATACTTACTGCATGTGTTCATCTCCATAACGTAATTCTATCGTCTGTACTAATGAAATGTACTCACGTTGCTTTTCAATCGATATAGTTTGTAATGTCTCTAACGCAGGACCTCGATGTGCTAATACCAGAGCTGTAGCTTTGTCTGCATCATTCCATCCATTTACTTCGGAAGCTGCCTCGAATTGTCTCTTGAAAATATGCCACGAATTTTGTCCATCAAATATTGGAGGTTTCATTCTGCCTGCAGCGGATGTTTCAGTTCCCTCGTGCCGAGGTTGACGATGCTTATCCTCTCCAAATCTACTTTAAAGTTTTCGAGCTGCTCCGTGACATTTCTGACATTTTCTTGTACTTCCGACACTTTTTGTTGAACTTCCAACACTTCTTGCTCGATTCCTTAAATTTTCAAATTTTATTCATCTAATGAATTTTTCAGAAAATTTTTCTGTTCCTCCAAATAAGTTTCTAAACAATTCTGTGAAGAACTCTTTTGTTCATCCCAACGGGATTCGATAAAATGCTTTTGTTCGTCCAAACGGTTTCGAGACAATTCTTTTGTTCCTCAAAAGCATTCTTCATCTGTTGCGCTGAAAGCTCCAATTTACTCATTAAAACACTCAAAAGTTCCATGTTCATCTCAGATTTTTCTTCAGGTCCTTGGGAATCGTCTTCAAAAATAAATGTGTCAGGATTCGTCTCTTCTATTTTCAAAGCTTGTCTAAGTCGCTCGAATAGAATATTCTTTGTGCCTGCCGTTTGTAATGATCGTTTGCTCAACTCCACTGTCAAATCCTGTACTCGAAGCTCGTAGTTTACGTTCCATTGATTTAGATTATTTTCCAGAACTTTCACGTAAAGCACAGAATTTCTTTCAATTACACCAAAATAATCACACTTTTTTTTAAGTCAAATGCCACCACTTAATTTTACGAGTTAATTTCACTTCTAACACCAGTTGTTACAAGCGTGGCCTTAGTTTCTTATTTACAACACAATATTTCAGATATCCATTAACAAGTTCTTTCTTTATTTAACTTCACTGTTTACTTTTATAACATTTACAAACAATTATCAATTAAACTCTTTATAATTATCGCAATCCAAATAGTTTAATTCGTTCACTTCACTGTCTGAAATAAGACTCCGCCTCCTGGATGTGAGAAACGCCGTATTTATACTCTACAATTTATCCTAGAACATTTCCGTAAATTCTATTCTCCGAACCCAAAGCAAAGATAACTACATAAAAGAAAGGACACAGAAGAGTGTTCCGATTGTTTTCCATTTAAATGTACACGGCGAGAAAAGGAAGGAAGGAAGAGAAAAAAAAATCAAACCCTCAAGAATGGGTTGCCCGATTTATTCCATTTTTAAAATTTTTTTGCTTTAGTATGAAAACACTATGACCAAATTTCAGCTCTCTATGTCAACTCGTTCTCAGGCAGTGTCCATAGTGAAAACGAAATTTTTGTATGGCAACCCCACGAAGGAGTTACCCGATTTGTCTCATTTTCGAACTTAATTTTACTTTTTTTTTTACCTCCGCGTATAAAATTTCAGCTCTCTAAGTACACGCGTTCTCGAGTTATCGTGCGCACGGACGGACAGACGGACATGCAAAAATCAAAATAACTTTTAATTTTATGTGTGGGTGTCTAATCCATTTTTCTCTGCTAGCATTATTTCTGTGCGTTACAAACGGAATGACAAACTTAGTATACCCTTTAGATTTCATCTAGGGTATAAAAACCCTGGGGAAAAGTTCATTTCATTTTGTCATATAGGTATTCTGACATTAAAGTACGACAAAAGATCATAATCAGCCTCCAGGTAACCTCTCTCGAATGAAAATCTTTTGACCATAAAAGCCATTGGAGCTTCTAGGTTCTTATAGCAAAGAAACTAAATAAAAGAAAGGACACAGAAGAGTGTTCCGATTGTTTTCCATTTAAATGTACACGGCGAGAAAAGGAAGGAAGGAAGAGAAAAAAACAAAAAAAAATCAAACCCTCTTTGAACATTTTACGAATAAGACAAAAAATGTGAAAGCGAAGATTAGAAGCAACGAAATGGAATGGCAAATGATTTATTTTCGTAAATAAGAGAGAATGGGTGGAGTTTTCCCAATGTTGTTCGTAAATAAGAGAGAATGGGCGGAGTTGTCCCAATGTTTTTCGCGGAATTCTAATGTTTGTTGGTGTAATCACATGATATTTGAGCAGCACGTTTTCTTGTTTACATTTGTTTTGCTATGAAGAGAATAAGTGGGAGAACTCATGCTGGATTCTCTGATATTTTCGGGAAAAATGAGAATTTTATTTGAGAGGAATTTTACATCTCCTTTCAGCATGTGGACCAAAGCGAAATTTATCTTTTTCTTTAAAATGGAAGGTAGTGTGAATGTGAACTGATGTAATTATGAATAGTTTGATAGGATTTTGAGGGATTCAATAAGATTTTGTCGTTCGGGTAATCCTACGTTCTCTCGATTTTTGTTTTTAGCTCGTTGTCTCGGTTGCACTACAATAGTGTATAGCCAAGTTCTTTTCCCCCATTCATGCAAAAGACGAAAGTATATGAAATTACTTGTTTCATTCTAAAAAACACGAAAAATTTCCTATTTTGTTCGCCTCTGTCTGTCTCTACTTATACTTATTTATACTTTGCCCAAAGTTTACTAAGATGTCACTAACCTAAAGTTGTTTCCATTTCCAACAAATCTCGTTTGTGTCACAGTGTTGCGCGTAACAATATTATGCGTGGGTGTCTAATCCATTTTGCTCTACCATCATTATTTCTGTGCGTTACAAGTGGAATGACAAACTTAGTAGACCCTATGATTTCATCTATCTAGGGTATAATTAAGAAGGGTACTTACTTTTCAAAACAAACCACAAAAATAATAAATCAAAACAGAAAACGCGTGGTAATCTATGAATGTACTCCTTTCCACTGAAATAGAAACACAATTTAAGTATGAAGATTGGTTCTGTTAATTTCTCGTTCTGAGGTGAAACATGCTTAAACATGAATATTTCTATTCAGTCGAAAAATATGTAAAAATAAAAGTTTTAGTGTTTCAAAGGCAACAATATCCGAGTATAAAAATATCGGGTTACCAGCTCTACAATTGCAAGAACGTAAAGTTGGTAGTGGAAAAAATCGAGCCGAACAAAATCGCAAATTGGCAGGCTACGAAAAATGACGTTAAAAGATAATTCTCCAACACAAAAACATCTCGCAAAACATTTTAATGTGCCTAAGAGAGTTATTCAATACACCCTAAAAAATATTTTGAAATTAAAATTACTAAAAAAACCGAAAGGTCACAATCTTTCCGAAAATACTATTCAAAAAAGACATGAAAGTTCTCGTGGTCTATACAACTTGCTAAAGTGTAATAAGTGGCAAAAGTATGTGACGGTCGACGAAGCTTTGTTTAATCTAACGAATGCTGATGGTCAACGAAAAGTTCAGTACGTAAGTCGAGAACAATCACGAAAAGATTTTTGTGTATTTTCATAGGCATTCCACCTGAAGGTAGTAATGGTTTTCATGGGTATTTGTAACAATGGAGCCACAAGACCCATTTTTGTTGAACCAGGTGCCAAAATTAATTCCGCTTATTATATTGAGAAATGTTTAAAACCATTAATAAAAAATATGAAGGGTTTATATCCCGAAAATGATTGGATATTTCATCAGGATTCGGCTTCATCGCATACGTCAAAGAAGACATTGGATTCCTCATAGGTCCTATCACCATGTGATTATTTTTTATGGGGATATTTAAAAAACCAAATAAAAAGCGTTAATACGTTGGCCGCGCTTATGCCTCAAAGTTTACTACAATAAAGGTTTACATATTAAATAAAAATAATTTTCAAACCTCTGTATCTTTTATTTTGGTACTGTACAATAGGCATGAAGATTTTATTGTTAATGGAAGATCATTTATAAAGAGTAAGAAAATGTGGGGGGCCAAGCCTTGTTCCTTGGGGTTCACCAGATTTTTGGGTAAAAGTATATGACTTGAATATGTTAAAAACTACAGACAACCTAATGTTTCTTAGATATGAATCAAATCAGTGAACTGAATTTTTATGGAGTCGACTCAGTGTTTTTAAGATAAGGAGGTGGTATCTTATCAAAGGCCCTAAAAAAATCAGTGTATGTATATTGTATCGACTTGTAAGCTTCTATTTAAAGCTTTTGCAATAACATCAGTGTACAGGGCTAAACTAGTAAAAGTTGAACGATGTGGAGAAAAAAACGTGTTGATAGTTACTTATTAAGGATTAAACTTGGGAGAAGATCTGCAGCTCGTTCATGTAATTATCAAATAGATACCATTTCAATTACAAACCTCTATTTCACGTCACTTTGATATCATTCTCCACCACTGTGTTTCTGTATGCAACTTATGAATAGACATATAGACGTGTTTCTGTAATCCCTATCAGTTGAGAATATTTTCGTTGGCATTCTTGTCATTGGGTTTGTGGACGATATTTGAAAAAAAATTTTACAAGAAAATAAAAGCAACAGAAAAAGAATTAAAACCCGAAGACTGAAACGCCTGTAAATTAAAATTTAGCCTTTATTTATTTTTAATTTTTTGCAAAGTCTTTACATAATTTTTATACTGTATCATAATAAATGCCAGCAATGATAGCATACAATGGATTTGACATTTTTCTATCTTAAATACTGTTTCAAAATCAAAGGTACCTTTTCATCCCATACAACTCACCATGCCTTTCTCTACTAGTATATACAGAAACGAATAAACTCAATTAGTAGAGTTAAGAATGGTGAATTTGTGTGACGTCATAGAATAGAAAATTTTCTCAATTGAAATAACAGAAACGAACTGCTGGTTATAAAAGATTTTTTCAAAAATTAGTGATAAGGTATTTGATTTACTTATTGGGCGATAATTTGTAATTAATTTTGGGTCGCCCGCTTTTAATATAGGGTGAATAAAAGAGCTTTTGAACTTGTTTGGGAAGATACCTTGGGATATGGATTTATTGAAGAGATGTTAAATGGGCGTTGACATAATATTATGGGCACAATTTTGCTTTTTAAAGCGTGCATCTATTCCTTTTCAACGGGTAACTCGTTCTCTTGCGGGAAAAAAACTTTAATAATTTTCTGGTTACATTTGTTGTTCGTTGCTCTCCACTCTGCTGTCTGCTCTCTCCTCTCTATTATCTTCTCTTTTCTGTCACTTTTCTATTCTTATTTTCTGTTCTCTCGCCTCGTTTGCTTTCTCTATTCTGTGCATTCTCGACTCATTTCTCTCTCTATTCTCTACTCACTCCTTTTTTATCTCCCTCTCTCCCTTCACTGCTCAGTCTTCTCTTATCTCTCTCGCTTCACTACTCACTCTTCTTTTATCTCTTTTTCTTCAGTGCTCACTCGTCTTTTATTTATATCTCTTTGCTGCTCACTACTCTTTTATCTCTCTCTCTCCTCAGATGATAGGTTCAATGCAAGGTCATCTCGACAGATTTTAAGAATATATTTCGATTATCCAAGACACGGTTCCGTCTTTTTTTTACGCAAACAGTACCCAGGGTCCTTTTTTCCTGAATGGGGACAGAAGATATTTAGCTTACTTAAATCTCACTGCAAATCATCCAAATAGAAAAACAAAATTTAATTCACTACCGATCATTTTGCATTTGTGCGTAACGATAGAATCTTCTTCTTCTTGCTTAGAAAAAGTTCACAACACTTTAAAGTTATTGCGTATATATGGGGTACACTATACTTTACAATTTTTAACTTGTCAGTTCAGTCAGATAGTAATTGCTTTTAACTGTAACGAACATTCATTTTCCATCAGAAAGAAACATTGTTAGCAGCTAGCTATTTTATCACACATCATTATATCAGAATTTCAGTTTAGTCTTTTTGGTGGTAAATCGCTCCGCATACAATGTTCAGGCCGTAATTGACAGCTGGGGCGTTAATGATGTGTTTTATCGAACTTCTATGCGCATGCAATAGTACACAACTTCCGCATGAACTCATGAAGCGGTACCCACTGTTCTTCATCGTCGTAGATCATTTCTTTTGCAAAAACGAAGACATTCCATAGGAGGAGAATGTGGCGGTGTGATACGCTGCGCTGAGCTGCTTTACTATATCTTCTACTATATACTTATATATGTATATATGTTTGTAGATATATATAAACACCGTTGTTGGCTCTACATAAATATTATGTACAAAAGTTATAGTAGCATCACAACAGCATCCATCTCTTACCATCATCGTCATCATCGTACATTGGCTGAATTTATTCTTTATAGAAGCTCGCACGATGTGAATATGAAAGAAACCATTTCCAGAAATTTTAATTAACTCTCAGTCAGTTTTGTTGTTGTTGTTGTTTTTGTTTATTTTCACCGAATAATTTATGCCGTTTTTATTCAAACGATTCAAAAGATCCAGTTGCCATTAGCAATAAGTTTTAATTAATAACGACCAAAAGTAGTGGGTCTCCCACTTTTTTCGTCTTTTTTTCTTATAGCTCAGCGACAACTGAAAATTTTGAAGGCATTTTAATGACAAACAAGTCGCTAACCCCATTTTTATTATTCTCTTCTTTCGAGAGAGTGGAAAAAAAAGCGATTATTTAAGATAGATTGCATCCCAGGAGGTGCGATGAATATAAGTAAATGGCGTACCATTTCTAAAAATGCTTCATTTATCACCGCTGTGATGAATACAGTTATTTATCACAAAAGAGGATAATAACTAACCATGGACATGACGTAGAAGAAAGTTATCTAAACAAAATCATCATCAACAACAACAACAACAGCAATAAGATCCATACTAGCCTCTCTTCCCAAAATTCATTTATAAATGCATCCTACATAGAAAATTTTATAATGTTCAAGTAAAACTACCATTTAAAATTTATTATAAAGACGAAAACTGTATATATGTAGTTATACCCGGCCAAATATGTATCAAGAAAGTTCGTATAAAATAAATAGAAGAGAGAAAATCTGCACCCACACAATTTGTTGAAAACTATCATATCCTCAGCGGGATGCTAATAGGTTTTTGTGGATTCCGAAATGTTTTTTTTTACTTCTATCATTGACGGATAGATTCTGCTCCTCTATCAAACATACGATGAAGTTTTTGCGAATTATATTCACCTAAAAGCAGGTAGAACCTGGTTTCTTCTATTTACATAGGTTTGATGAGTAAATTGTCTCTGGACGAAACATTTTTATTTCTTTTCTTGCTTCATTCATATAATAGGGCCTCTAAAGAGCTTCATCATCTCCGATTCAGTATTTTTATTCGTCTGTTTCCGAAGCTTTGCTTCAATTTATAGAATCATATGCTTCTCCAATGTCAGATGATTATGCTAGTAGCTATCCTAATAATAGTGCTGCCATCTGCCGTATATTAGGAAAAAGGTGCCATGTTGGTATGTGGATTTTGTGATCCCAGATATTTTTGCATCGACGTATTTGTTTAAGCCTAGTATCGAGTTTCGGGCAAAGTAAAATTTATCGCTTTCTCTAAATATTTCATTAAAATCGTTGGTAAAATTTTGACGTATGTATATTAATTTGGAGAAAACTAAGTGACAGCTGTTTAAGAATTTTATAACTAAGGAACTTCAAATTGTTTATGAAGTTTAGATAAACGTTTTTATAATATACAAATAAAAATTGACTAAATTGAGCGATTATCTGTGTGGCAGGTGTTCAGGTTTTTTCCGAACGTACCAGTACCAGGGAAGCGCCTTCAATTTTTGTAAATCCGTATTTACAATCACTTTATCACTTAATATTCTATGCTCCAAGTTATTCATAAACAGCTCAGCTCCAAGGGGAGAAGAAGGTGATCCCATTGCCAAATCCATTAATCATAATAAAATATTTTTTATCAAATTGAAAGTAGTTCAGGCTATAAACGATATTTGAAAGTCCTATTAACTCCGAGTTAACTACACTGTCTTTAACCATATCGTTGATCAGTTGTGACATTATCGTGTTAAGCTTTGTTATTGTCACAGATGGGAATACATTTTTAACATCAAACGAAATTTGCATACTTTCAATAAGAATGTTCATAAATTTTATTTTGTTTACTAGTTCTAAGCTATTTTTGATCGAAAAATCAAAATTAAATCCTATAAAGTTTAAAAACAGTTCATTGTAAGTCTTACATAAAGTGTAACCCGGAGCAGGCATGTAGGACACAACCGGCCTCATCGGGGCATCTTCCATATGGAGATATTAAAAATACAATTAAAAATTTCTGTACGATATTTAAAAAAATGTTTAATATAAATTAGTTCATAGACCATACAGAATTGGAGCTTTTGGGCACATTTGAACTATTTTATATTAAACATTTTTTTAATATCGTACACAAATTTTTAATCGTATTTTCCTAGTATCTTTTTGAAATTTGGCTGTTGGATTTTTCTTTGTTTGCACTGCACCACTGTCGTCAATAAGTTTATACCTTTTGCTCATGTATTTGTCCCTATTTATTATTGCCATAGAATTTCTTTGGGTCAGCTTATGTAAAAACCAGTTTATGCCTATCAAATTTCTGTTTCAAGGTAAATATAATTTTCTTTTCTATTTTATTGACTTTCTTATAGAATCAATCTAGGTCGTTCCTAAATTTGTTAGCAAATAAGTTCTTAACTACCGACTCACATCCATAGGATATAAGTAATCATTCTTATCAATAAACGACGGTGAAGAGCATTTTGGGTCTTTTTCTAACAATGATAATCCTTCTGATGACAACAAACAGTCAGATCTATTGACCACTCTTGGATAGAATTCAACTGCTCTTGAATTAACTGGTGTCGTTTGGAGTGCGATGTTATTCTTTTTGAAGTATTTGTGCTCATTATTAAAACTTATACTAGTACTATTATTTGTATGATTTACCATAAAATATTTCAAATGGTGTTAGTCTAGTTATCGAGTGTATAGCGTTATTGTAAGTAAACATTGTCTCATTTAGTATGTCTTCATGGTCTAACCCGTAATTATTTTGTATTCGTTTTGCCAGAATAATTCTGTATATTTCAGTTATAGTAGAATATAGCCTCTCTACAGAGGAGTTGCTACTTGTTTGCTGAAATGACGTGATATAGACCTTAATATTGTACTGACTACAGAAATCTTTAAAAAATTTTACTGTGAAGTCGCTTCCTTGATCGGACACTAATTTATTGGGTATACCCTGGAAGTTTAAGAAATGTTTAAGAGATTTAATGATGGTCAGGCTAGTTCTAGTAGGCTACATGTCGTTGACATTTGACGTAACTCAGCATTTCACGAAAAGTATTGACACTTCATGGAGAGTAGGCAAATAGTGTAACGATTTTGACTTAGCCACTTTTTACATTATGTGTCTGAAATTGTTACTCACGTCATCAAATGCTAAAGCGTTTACGCCGATAGTGTAATACCACCCGATATAACCAAATACTAGGAGAGCAAGATGGGCGGTGAAGGGGGAAGTCGCACCAAGGCCTGCGAGACACACACACACACAGGCCACACACACACACACACACACACACACACACACATACACGCACACACACACACACACACACACACACACACACACACACACACACACACACACACACACACACACACACACACACACACACACACACACACACACCGAAGTTACTAAGAATTTCAGACACATAATGTAAAAAGTCAAAACCGTTACACAATTTGCCTACTCTCCATGAAGTGTCTAGACTTTTCGTGAAATACTGAGTTACGTCAAATGTCTACGACATATATACTATATATGTCGACATGAATTATGTCTTAAGTTCTGGCTCTTCGTATTTGATTCTCGTGGGACTACAAACGTATTTAAGAATTTCGCAAATATCGCAATTATTTATGATGAACATGAAAGGGAAATGGTATTGCCTCTTCTAGGGATTTGATGTTTTTTGGATCCCTCTATGATTATTTTTGTTATCGTTGCCTTGACTTATGTTATCTTGTTGTCATATGCCAGGTATATATTCATCAATAAAAAAGCAAGGGACATTTAGAAGGTTACATACATAGCCCCAAAGCAAGATATGCCTAATAGTTGAATGCCCTCATTAATTATTAATTATTTTATCCTGCAGCCCTTTATGATAAATTTGATGTAGGTATTACATATACACGCATACTGAATGTGTTCTGGATGATTCTTCTAGTGCACAATATATATTTTGGATGAAGTGAAGGATACGATAAATTTCTTTTAAATTTTCCGGGCATCATTCGACTTATCTCATTCTTACAGTAAAAGAGTTCGTACTTCTTATTTAGATATTAGGGCATTAGTTTTCCTACGCAATTGATAATTTCTAACTTCTTCTAAATTCTCTTCCTATTACTGTTAGATAAACTCGGGCACTGGATTTTAAGAATGAGCTGAAGCGTATTATGAATGCATCCTAAACTAAACGTGCGGATGACACAATTTTTCTGCGTAGGTTAGATTAAAATCTATATAGTCTTTAAATTTTTTTTATTTTCTAATTTTGTAGATTTTGTTCTTTCCTTCTTTTTTCTGGTTCTTCCTCTGTATGGTGTTCTTATTTTTCTGTAATTTATAATTCTTATATTATTATTATAGTATATGTATTAGATCTTAAATTTACCTACTGTAATTTTTTTCTATTTTCATTATATTTGAATTTCTAGTTTTGTATTGTACTAGGAAAAGATGTACCTACATATCCAAGAAAGAACAAATTATTATTAATTTTTATTATTATTTCTGCCTATTTAACACTTCTCTTTATTAAACATTTCTCTTTCTTGAACAACTTGGCACTTCGGACGCCTATTTAGCGCGATCGCAAATTTACAAGTATTGGAAATATTCACAGAGCTCATTCCAATGAGAGATTCATTTCCATTATTCTGAGAGGCGAGTGAGTCTCTTCCCTTGTCTTATGCATTGCTAATTGTAGCGGCAAATATAAGTCACTCTGTTTATTTTTTTCTTTCAAACTCCATCGAATAGGACTTGAATGCCATAAAATTTATGCTCATTTGCCATCATTATAATTATTAGTCAGGAAATTTCTGCACATATATATAATTTCTATAAATTCAAGATGGCGGTTTAATCTACTCGCACCACTTTAGCAGATAAACAGAAACTAAGAATTTATTATGAGCAAATGCATGATTGGTGAAACTTTCATGATTTTTTACTCTCCGATCCCGTTCAGATTCCAAGTGGATATTTTAATATGCTTTAGTGAATAATATAAGATAGAAAATAAAAAAACGAATAAAATTAAAATTACGTTTTTCAGGATATTAAAAAATAAAGGATAGATTCCTTATCTTTGGTGTCCTTTTTCCATATATTTTTTAGATGCTATTTTTCTTAGAAAGCTTGAAATCCTCATTTTGAAATGAGCCATATTTTACTATTCTAGCATGAATAGTAAGATATGTATGAATTTTTAAAGAAGACCAGGACAGCATCTTTTCGAAATTATAAAAATTCTGTAAGTTGCGAAATTAGAAATTTTTTAATTTGTATTTTTGTTTTCACAAACCAAGTAAAATTTCAAAATATATGTGGTGGTCATGTATATGATTTTTGGTCACCTTATTATAATACAATGAACGCACAGTCTTAGACGCCCACACTACATTGCCTTTCCCTGCCTCGAGTGGATACTGGAGGGATCTGCGGAAAGAGCTCCGGAATTTTCAAATATGCATTTTTCAGGTGTGTTATTGATCGCATATCAGGCATTTAGAAGTCATGGAACCGTCGAATTGGCCGTTTTCACATTTTTCGATAGCCAAAGATCTGTTATCCTGTTGATAAATTAAATGATCGGCAGGATAGTGCGCAAGATACGGAAGGAGTTTTTGTCTGAGAACTTTCCGGTACTGCAGGCTATTCATACGATAGGCAGAAAAGGGAAATTCTTCCAGAGATATCTCTGTAGATTCTTCCAATATCCGCACAGACCATCTGGACCGTTATTTTAAGTTTAAATAATTTATTCAGATGACATAAAATTTTGCCTTAATGGTCCAGCTAGTCTGTGCGGATATTCAAGCCCCGGAATTTTCAAATATGAAACTTTAGAACGCCTTTAAAGATCATGGAACTGTATAATTGGCCTTTTCTTTCTATAGCATGAATAGCCTGAAGTACCGGAAAGTCCTCAGATAAAAACTCCTTCCGTATCTTGCGCACTATCTTGTCGATCATTTAATTTATCAACTGGATAACGCTACGATTCACATAAGAAACTCCACAAAAGATGGTTCTTGGGGTACAATATCAACCTTCTCGGCTGCCCGACCGGTTCTTCTGATGCAAACCCTATGGGAGATGGTTAGTTCCTACAGTTTATAAAGATGTTAAGGAATTTAACAACAGCAGTAAGCTTAAAGATAACGTTGAAGCTGCTTGACTAACCTTGACTCCAAAATGTGTAGATTCTTCGTGGAATCCATGCCAAAAGCCTTCTGAACTTCGTGGCGAGCAAAGGTGAAGCTACTGATTTTAATAAAAATTATTAACTAACTTTTGTGCAATCTCATCATTATTAAATAAAATAAAGTTAAGTGCGTCTATAATTATGGAACACTCATTTTGCTCATTCCCACAACTTTATATCAGTTCCGTTCTAACGGAAAATATTTTCTTGTTGTCAGCGATAACAGGAAGGCAGATGTGTATTGCCATCACATATTTCTCTCTTTCTTGCTACAGAGAGGGGCTACCGCACTATTGCATCGTGCGTATATAACTTTGTGACGCACTCTATTACGAGCTAGTTCTCTTCGCCTGGATTTGCGATTTTCTCGGAAAGTCTCGAAAACGAGCATCCCAGATAATTGAGTTTCAACTGCATTAACTGTCTGTATGTTTAGTGTTAAATGTAGTAATATTTGATTAACCCTATATTACTACCCTTAGTTTCAACCCTGATTTTCCTACGTCGAGAATGACTCCACTGTGAAATTAGCCGATTTTATTGGGAAATTCTAAAGTTTTTTTTATAGATATGAAAGTTTTAATAATTTAGGAATAATATTATTATACATATGCGTTCCATTTCTTCAATTTACTTTTCAATTATTCCGCCAATTCTGCCCTTAAACCAAGTAGGCAAAGTGCGGCCTTCAAAACGTTCGTCTAAATATGGTCTTAGAAGAAGATTGAACGGTAAATTTGTTTAAAAAAGTGCGTCTTATTTCACCAGATTCTTTGTTGACAGGACATAAAACACATTGGCTACCAGCGTGTTTTTCTTGACACAATTGGCCAAAATTGTCCAAACCACCTTCGGTATAGACACTACTGGATACTACAAATTTGTAAAAAATTCGAAAAACAAAACATTATAAACTTTTTCTTCACCTTACGTATTTTCAATTTGCGCTCTTCTTACCCTGGGGTCGAAAACGACACCAACCTCTTTATATTTCTCAGAAAAGCGTACAGATTTTTATACAGGTTGTTTTCGTCTAGGAGGCTAATAGAGCAACCTAGACGAACAAAAAATTGTATGGCAGGGGGGGGGGGGGGCATAGCAACCATTTCGGAGTTACAGGGTGAGTAAGAAAAAAAGGTCGCAGTTAAGAGCCATTGTATGCAAAACTTCATGGCCTTTCCAACGACTACTCAACCAGTCCCGTACTTATCTACCCTCAGGAGTTATGGGGTCTAAACTAAAAATTTCGGTTTTTTTACCTTTTTTGTTTTTAATTTGACCTCTATCTTTTTTGCAAAACGGTGATTAACATAACTTTTTTTTATAAAAACTGTAAACTGTGGACTCTCCTATTTAACCTAATCAGGTAATACCGAAATTAGAAGAGGGGAGCAAATTATTTTTGAAAATAGGTTTGAGAATAGCTTTGAGAATAGGTTAAGAGCTAATAACACTTGGACGGCTGCAGATAGCACATAGGGTGTAATAGGTCAAATTAAAGAGGAGAGTCTACAGTATACAGTTTACGGAAAAAAATTATGTTAATGACCTTTTTGCAAAAATAAATAAGGTCAAAGTAAAACAAAAGGTAAGAAAATCTGACATTTTTAGTTTGGACCCCTATAACTCCTCAAGATAAAGAAATACGGGGCTGGTTGAGCATTCGTTGGAAAGGTCATACAGTTCTGCATACAATGAGCTCTTAACTGCCTTGTAATTTTTAAGATACAGTGTGTTTTGTGAAAAACTAGCTTTTTTTCTTAGTCACCCTGTAACTTTGAAATGGTTGATATTGCCCCGTTCCTGCCATACAACTTTTTTGTTCGGCTAGGTGAGTACTATCACCTACAGCTCTATTGACCTCCTATATGGAAACACTGTATTGGCGCCGAGTGAATTTCAGTTATCCATAGTACGCTTTTAAAACAATTTATAAGAATTTCCAATAATTTTTAAAGAAAAACATAACTGACTTATCTTTGGGGTCGTTTTATACCCCGGGTAGTAATAAAGTGTTAATATTATATTATAGAAGACATTCTGGGATTTTAAATGACATATCGTCGGTGATACTACATAACCGCGAGACTAGCAATTTAATAGCCGCGTAAATGCATAGAGTAGCAAAATCCAACGAAGTTAATGATAACGAAGCTAATTACAACTTGTTTTATAAATTTTTGGTCTAAAATCCAAAGATATGATAATTTTCGTCCTACCATGAGTAGCAATAATTTCGTCAATAAAAAAAAAAGATGAAACTTAGTGTCTGTTGAAAATTTTATTTTGACTTTTTAACTTACGCGCGGTAGTGAAATTAGTAATCTCGCGGTTATGCTGCATCACCGACGATATATTATGTGTAATGTTTGTCCTATTGATAAAAGGACAAATTTACTCCAGAACCACAGAATACCAGAAAATTCAAGTGGTTATAATAATGAGGTTGCCACCTACTGTGTAGGAATGTTGTGCTTTACGTTTTCTAATACATAATAAAAGACTTAGCTAACTAGCGAAAGTGGTTTTGTTTTATAATTTTCTATACCAATCCATTCAATATTCTCAGAAAAAATCGTAATTTATATAAAAAAAAAAACAAATAAAAACAAAAGTACGTAAATCAATCAATAACATTGAATTCTACGTAAATGTATATGTAAATCGTGCAATTGAAATAAAACCGCAACATACTTATCCTTCTCTATACACGTAGAACTATACTTAAAGTACAAAACGATTACTCCATAGAGCTTAGCTTACTCCAAATACATACATACATAAATATATACTTGTGTACATAATCTCTGTAAAATCTAGGCAAAAAAGTAATAACTCTATTCTTCAAGTTTTCTCACATGCCCTCCCTCATTTTGATTCTATGGCGATCAATTATGAATATTAAACAAAAATCCTCCAAGTGATGAACGCAAAATCACAATCCAAAAAAAAGCAGCAACCATTCGACACACAAAGTGAAGACATAAAAAACGTGCACATATTTATGTGTTAACAACTCGACGGTATCATCCAGTCCAACAATATTTATGTCCATGGATTTGTTAATTCGTAGATTGACGTAACAAGTTCGAAATTCTGGTTTCGCTTGGCTTTAACGTTTTTGCCTTTGAATCCTGACTGAGCTGATTGAATTGCGGCGATTGTGCCGAATCAACTGCATAATATTATATGTATCTATGTTAGTACTATGCATACCTATATTATATATATGTATATATACATATCTAAGCAATAAGGCTGGGAGGCCAGAATTGTGAAATGTAAGTGAATGTGTTAAGATTGGTAAGCATGCGCACTAGCAGCAGCAGCATAAATCCCAAAAAGGAAGTTAAAAGCTGATCGCGCTCAGTGAAGTTTTTCTTTAAGACTGCAACTACTAACAGTTTTGTGTCTTTCACTGCGTCTCTTGGCTACATTGCGGACCAAAACATTGTTTCTTCTTGTGACTGACTGACCGGCCGGCCAGCCAGCCGGCTGGTCGGGTAGATCGGTCCGAAAGGTACGCGTACACGTACAATTTCTCTGAAATCGCCTTTGAGAATGTGCACTCTATCTCTATATAGTCTGCTCGATTCGATTGAGTCGCGGCGCGATGATGATCGAGCGAGTGAATGACCTGGCGTGAAGTCAATTCGAAAATGATCATATTGAAATCAAACTAAGTTTGTTGTCGATCGGTTGGTTGATCGCGGTTGGTTGGTTATAGGAGGTTGGTGAGGTATACCTGGTTGGGTAAAGTAAAGTAAGGTATAGTAAGCTGTGCATGATCTCTATAAGAGGTATTAACTGTGAGCAATGTTAGACGGCGATAAGGCCAAAAAGATATCAGCCGAAGTTAACCACTTACACAATCATGTCCAGCAATGACCAAGGAAAATTATAAAATGTATCCAACGAAACCAACACTGTTCACAGATGCGCGAACAGCTAACAATATCAGCGCCAGTCAGCCAGAAGAGTGGTGTTATTCGTTCAAAGAGAAAAACAGCTCAACTCAGAAATGCTTGAGGGCAAATTTTGATATTTTTTTTCTCTTTTTAATTTTTTAAGTGGGTAAAGAAATATAAGCTTAATCCGTCATAAATCAAACGTAAACTAACCAGAGAATCTGAACTGCGGTAATTTTGTGGAGATGTGTGAAGCCAATTACAGTGTGAGATACATTTTTTTTCTGGGGACCAGATATTACTTACATGACGAAATTGCATTCAAATGAAATTAATTGATTATAAAGAATCGATCTATCATTTTCGAGGAGATATCATCGATTAATATGGAAATTGTAAGAAAGGAAAAGTAATGAATCATGGATTTGGATGAATAATGCAATAAAGAAAAGAAAAAAAATGGGGAGTGAGGAGGATAAAGAAAAAGGAAATTTCAAGAGGTAATATAATATAAGAATGGGTATACATAGATTCACTCAGGATTTTACATACAGAAAAGAAGTCATGATGATACAGCAACCGAATCGAACCACATAACTTGCTCACAGATCCAATCAGTCATCTTGCTCCCAGATAGTATCTATTTTCCTTTGGCTTTGATCCTTTTGTCCATTAACGTTGATGGTTAACTAATAAAAACTGTATTATACGGCTTTATATTCTTGCGTACAAAAGGCATATGGTATTTTTTTTTTTGCCCCATAAATACCGAATCATGTCGTCATGTTATATAGCTATAATGCCTACCCTACCTACCTGCAAAATCATTTCTTCCTTCAATCGTCCAGTGTGTGTACCAAAGCAAGTAAGCAACCAACCAACCAACCAACCCAACCTAACCTAACCTAACCAGTCAGTCAGTCTACTATAGAGATGCCTTACCTGAAAAGGACGATTGTCTGCCGCAAATCAGGGCAGCACAGCACCTTTGTTGTACTATCAATATACTTTAACCATATGAGACCATATAATATGAGAACCCATCAGAATGCCATCTGTGTGCTCTTTTATATGGGCATGTTTCCGCAGGCCCACAACAATGTTTGTAAACTTGTCGATAAAATCAGTTATTCAACGAGAATAGATACAATCATGACTTTTGGATACATCCTTTACCTTTTCCTTGTTGTGCTCTCTTTGATCCAACCAAAATAGCAAGCAGATGGTACCAAATAATTTTTGATAAAATAGAAAATCAATAGAGCGAGGAAGTGATTTGTTTCTTCTTTCGTTTTTTTTAGTTTAAAAATGTTGTTATCTTGTTGTTGTTATAATTTTGTTGGATTTTATATTTTTTTGCCTCCACAAAAGTCTTAATCGAAATTATTTTTGGTCTGTTTAACTTACAGCAACAACAACAACAACTGATCTCCTCTCTCATCATCATACTCGTTGGAGTTATCTTAATTTCCGCAATTAAGGTTCTGACCGAAAAAGAGATTTCAGGTACATTACGATACGGCCTTAACCTATAATTATATTAGAAGTTGAAATGCATTTCCGGCATTCAACGGTGAAAAGTACTTATTTTCTCAGGGCGCACAAATGTTATCGTGTTGTAGTAATACGCTGAACGCGCAATAATACGTTCCGGAATGTTGAGTTTTTGAATATTATATGTAGTGTAAGTGTGTAAGTACGGCGACCTGTTCCAGTGTCATGGGTGATATAATTGGGTAGTTATTGAAATGATTTGGATTTAATATCGGGGGCTAACTATATATATTTGTATTAAGTAGGTTCAAAGATGGCAGAGGTTGAAATTGTAAAATAACAGTCAACAGGGGAAATTGAAAAGTTTTGAAAGATATCACACTTACTCCAACGTTTTTCTAACAATTCTATATCATGTTTATATACATATGATCTATGGAACGCTTGAAAAATAACCATCTACAGCATCAACTGCTTCTTGATTATAAAACGGTGTCCAGAAAGTAATTTTTTCATGTATCTGAATAGATGATAGTCCGATGGAACCAGATTTGGTGATATTGTGGATGGTTAAGCAATTCATATTTCAATTCTGTAATTTTTGTCATGGTCAAAACAGTTTTGTGAACAGGGGTATCGGTTAGGTTAGGTTAACAGTAGGTGCGACTAGGTCACTAGGACCACGTGGATACCGCGCATCTATCGTGCTCTTCCTTCAAGTGGTTAGGCCAAATCTAGTCTCTTTACGTCCAGTTTTTGCTTTAGTAAACAGCCTGAGCGACGGTCTGTTAAGACCATAGTTAATTGAGCAGGGAATTGTCTTTGTGGAAAATTATTTTTTTCTTCTGCAGACTAGGTCTTATTTCACGAATTCAATTGATCCAACAGGCTTGTGTAATATTCTGAGTTAATTGTTTTGTCTTTCTGAAGATCAACAAAATTCCTTTTGCATTCCGAAAGACTGATGCCATAACCTTTCTTGTATCTTCTTTGGTGCATTTGAAACAGCAAACAGCCTCTAACAATTTTTGTTTATTTTAAAGGCAAGGGGACGACGAAAGATCCAAAGCCCGGAGACCAAGGCGGCCCCATTTAGCTATCCTGCTAAAATAAAAAATAAATAAAAATAAAACACTTTTACCAAAACCTTCTTGCAATCAGGTGTAGGTAAGGCAAACTTTTCAGGTAATTCGCAGATAGGAGGAAGAGCCAAGCGTACCAGCCTGTTCCGGGCAAAGACTTGTAAAACGCACAGAAATTGTTCGGTTACCTCAGGCTCTTCTTCCAAGCAGGACAGACACTCAGGGCTGTCAACAATTCCCATTCCATCTTTCTTAGATTAGCGTGAAACACTCTGTGACCAGTGATTATACCAACCACACTTCTGCATTGTTTTCTTCCGAGCCCCAAGAGAAAGTCAGTGAAATTACTATGCAAGTGCTCAAATTCGCCTATTGCTGCTGATGTTTCATGCCAACATTTGCTTTGATGTGAGATCTGATCACTGAGGTGGCAACGGCTATAGCGTGTTCTATTCCATGAAAGGGAAAACTACAGCCGGACCTGGCTAGCAGGTCAACACACTCATTCCTCATGATCCACATATGTCCGGGTACCCACTATTGGGGCCCGTCTTGTTGATACACAGATTATTTAAAGACGTCCTATAGTACTCCAGTAATTTAAATGTTATCCGAAGCCCATTCAGAGCCAATAAGGTTGCCTGACTGTTGAGAGGATCGAAATGTCCTTTCCGGCCTTGATTTCCATATTTTCCCTGCCATTGCGATGGCGAAGGGATCATCCTGGAATGCAGTAGTGTGCTTCCAACTGAGTACTTCAATCCAATGTCAAGTTCTAGAAAGTAAACACTGGCAGCGGCTCATTAGTGAAAGAGTTCTCGGTGAAATTTTTTAGAACGGATCGAGGATGGCTCCACAAGGCTCTTCTCTCAGTCCACGACTCTCTTTCCGGAAAACCCACATAGAAGCGACGACCAAAACCAAGTTCCGGTGCCATCGCATCATGGCATGCGGGGCAATGGTTACCACAATTAACAATGGAAAGAACCACTTCAGCCTCTTCTAACCATTGCTTTAATTGTTCTTTTTTTTTCCGGTGGGTAGTGATGGATCCAAGTTTCGCCCATAGTTGTAAATCTATGCACAAAATCGGTTTTATTCTTCTTAAAACGATCCAAACATGCTTGAAAAATTCGGATTCGAATGCCCTTCTGATAAATTGTTAGCAAATGCAGCATACATCTTGCATAAAGCTTTCTTATCCTGAATTCTTCATGCAGATTGCAGAATGTGTCAAACTCGTTCTGTAGAGATGCCTATGGCACCAGCTATTGCACACACTTTCCTTCGTCGATCATCTAATACCATTATTGTGGACTTTTTGAATGTTTTTTGATGTTGTTGAACTTTTTGGGCACAGATCATCTTTCAATATTTGCACGACCACGTTTACGTTCCTAACTCAATCTGTGAACAGTTGGATATGAAGAAGCAGATTCCGTTAATACTATTACCATCTTCGCATGAATTTCTGTTCCCAACAAACCTGCCAAAATAAAGAAGTTTATCACTGCACGATATTGGATTTCATCTGGCGAAACGTGTAATATTAAAATGGCGTAGAATTTTTGGTTTTAATATTGGATAATAAAGGTCTCTTGCAAAACTTTTCAAACAACCTACGTAAGGTGAAATGTTTTTTTCCTTCTTTCGAACAACAATTGTACGTAGTTTTACTTATTTCAATTGACTTTTTGTATGGTTTATTCAGAAAGTTTGAGGTTTATTTTTATCAAAGCAAATATTCCGGTAATTGCGAATAAATAAATTAATAAAAATTCATCAAAATTATTGCCCACAGTTTTTGATGATTTTGGTCCATCTTTCTACCAACTTCAAAATTCCCTCGACTTGGAAGTCCCTGTTTAACTTATTCCATTTTATACAAGTAACCAAAGAAATGTAAGGTCTCGTGTTGTTCTAGTGGAACAGAATGCCCTTACTAGTCCATAGGTCTGATCTCTTCTGTTTGACGTAATTTCTGCAACTGGCACACTTATAAATTATCGAATCGATTCTGTAGGAGCAGCTCATAGTAAAAAATGCCATTAAAAATCCACCAGGTGTAAAGCCTGGTCTTCTGTGGCTCGCTGTCGCTTTATGGCACGATCATCTTCGTATGACATTGCCATTAGATCCTCTTTTCATCACCAGTCACAATTCAGTTTTAAAGAAGCTCTGTTTGGTTTTGTTTGAGTATAGCGTATTTCAGATGGAATAACGATCTAAGCAGTTTTTCTCCGACAGTTCGTGTGGGAGATTCAAATAAATATTGCAGAGCGACAAGTGTATTTCAACTTTATCAAATGTTCGTTAACAGTGCTTTTAGGAATTTTCATAAACTGTGCTATTTCTTTTAAAGAAAATCACAAAGTTTAAGATCCTGATGGTGAGAGGAAGAAACCTGGTCCGTTTAAGAGAAGCCATATACCTGGGTGTAACTCTAGACTTTAAGCTAAAGTGGAGAGAGAAGTAATATAGAAAAACACATAAAGAAAGCCACTATAGCCTCCTTGCATTCAGGAAAACCTTTGTAATTAACTGGGGTCTAAACCCAAGGTGGTGCATTATATGTACACGGATATACATATTTAGACCATTTCTTTGTTATGGCTTTAGTGCGCCAGCTGTTGTAAGGGAGGTCTTATTTAATCTGTTAGATTATACCTTAACTATAAGGCCTGGCGGTGACTAGTGCGATCATGTTAAATGATACAGTATGCTATAGGGGAATGGACATCATACGATTACTCCAAAATTCGTTTAGTAGTGGGTGGTTTTGATAGTGGAATAGATCAGGACTGCCTGGTCCCTTTTCCTAACTTTGGTAAGAGATTTAAGACAAATATTCACAATAGACTGGAATGCGAAAAGAATTAAGTGGTAAACTATCCGAGAATTCTATATATACAGATCAAAAATTTGTGCAGGCATACTAGCAGTATTCATCCCTGTTCACGAGCGCGATACGATACCTTGCGATATTTTGGTGATGTCCTGTTCTTCCTATGGATATATCTCTATTTTCGACTGGCTTTTAGTTACTGAAAACAAGTCATTTTAAACAAATATCGTCTAGTTTCGGTATGACCTGAATAGCTTATGAGCTAATAACTGTTTAACGGCTAGAGTGAGCAGATAGGTATAATAGGTCAAATTAAAGAGAAGTGTCCACAATTTACAGTTTTTATAAAAAAATTATGTTAACTACCTTTTTGTAAACAAAAAAAACTGTCAAATTAAATAAATGGTAAGAAAATCCGAACCGTTTTGATCCTGGGTCGTAATGTGTTTCTTTGGAAACGACAAATTCGCCTGATAATCGCAACGATTGGCCGTAGAGTAGCTGAGAGGGTGTTAAGATCAAATCTTCCCTGATGGCTGAACATATGCCTATTAAAATCCATGGTAGGTTGTCATACCATTTTCGGGTTCGTTTGTTGCCCTTATAGCAGTTTTGAGATGTCTATGAAATCGTTCGATGAGGCCGTTTGATTGGGGGTGGTACGTCGTTGCTCTGATTCTATGACAAGCTAAGAAAGTGGAGACTGTTTTGAAAAGACTAGACTCAAATTGAGCTCCTTGGTCGGTGGTTATTGTTCGAGTTACGCCGTATCTTGCAACCCATTGTCTGAAGAATTTTCAAGCAATCGTAGTTGGAGGAGTTATGTTTTTGATTGGAATGGCTTCTGGCCAAAAGGTGAAACGGTCTTTGATGGTTAGAAGTTAGGAGTGTCCCTTTGAGCTGGGTAAGGGTCCTACAATGTCTATATGGACATGCTCAAACCTTTCCGAAGATCCTTGAATGATTCCATGCTTGGATTTAGTATGACGGGTGATTTTAGATTTTTGGCAAAGCTATGCATGTTTTTGTCCATTGATTAATCTCGCGGTTCATGTGTGGCCGAAAGTACTTCTTACTGATTAGTTTTCTGGTTCCTGGTATACCAAGGTGTGAGAGGTTATGTAAATTATTAAAAACTGTTCGACGTAATATTTCTGGAATGTATGGTCTATTGATTGAAGTTGATGTTTCACACCGAAGGTCACAATTCTCCATTAGTATGTGTATTTTTGAAAGTTTATATGAGACTTTGCTAGGAGATTCATTCATCTTGTCTAAACAATTTATTAGTTCTTGATCGCGGTTTCGCTCTTTTGATAGTATCTCAATGTTGAGTTTGGTGTGGTTAACCCTATCGATGTGGGATCTTGATAGTGTGTCGGCTACCTTGTTCGATTTTCCTTGAATGTACCTGATATCGGTTGTGAATTGAGAAATATAGTCCAACTGACTCATTTGCCTTGGCGATTTTTCAGTTTTTGAACAGATTGCTTTTTTAAGTAGTTTGTGGGTCCGTAAAAACTGTGAATTGTTTTCCTTCGACGAAATATCTGAATCGTTTTATTGCAAGGTAGATTGCGAACAACTCTCTATCGAAAGTCGAGTATTTTTGTTCGCGTGGGGCTAGTCTCTTGGATAAGAAACTAAGAGGCTCCCAGTTTAGTGTAATACTGCGCCAATTACATCATTTAATGCATCAACTAATATGTTTATTTAGCTTAGTGCTAAAAGAGCACAATTCTGTAAGGAGACTTTGATATTTTGAAAGGCCTTTTCAGCAGTGTCTGTCCAAGTGATAATTGCCTTGTTCGGTTTTTTGTAATTTTTGTCTGTCAAAAGTTGATATAATGGAAAAACCTGTTGAGGAGGAATCGGTGGTAGAAATTTACCATTCCTAAAAAGCGTTGTAATTTTTTGATGCTACATGGAGTTGGAAAGTTAATGATAGCTTCCACTCTGCTTTTTCAGGACTAATTCCTTTAATGAATACTGTGTGACCAAGAAATTCCAATTTAGTTACCCCCAAAACGCACTTTTAATGTTGTAGTCCTTCAATCGATTGAACAACAATCGTAAATGTACTGCATGCTCTTTTGATGACTTGCTGCTGACAAGGATGTCGTCGACATAAACAAATATAAATTCTAATCCGCTTAAAACTTCATTGATGAAGCTTTGGAATGTTTGTGCGCCATTTTTAACTCTTAAAGGCATGCGCAAGAATTCAAAAGGCCCAAATGGGGTTGTTACGGCAGTCTTATGAAGTCCAGAGCAACAGGGATATTATGGTATGTTCTTACGAGATCTATTTTTGAAAATATTCTGCATCCATGTAAGTTGATTGCGAAATCTTGTAAGTTTGGTAAGAGATACTTGTCACATATGGTGACCGCGTTTAATTGACGGTAGTCACCATAAAGTCTCCAATTCGTAGAATCTTTTTAGGGTGACGCTACGCATGATGAAGAGGGGCGGCAGATTCCCCTTTTGACCATGAATTCGAACTCTGCTTTAGTTGTTTGACATTTTTGTGGATTGAGTCTTCTAGGGCGTGCTGAAGGTAAAGAACCTTGAGTGATTATGCGATAAACTTGTGATCGATATATTCGCATTGAAATCAGGTCGAGATTTGATGGAAGGAAATTCAACAAGAATTTTTCCGTATTCGCCCTCAGTTGTACGTAGTTTCGGAGAACACTAGCTGAGCCTCATTGAAAGTAATTTCTGTCAGATTTGTATGAAGTTTGAAGAAATCGAATCCGTTCGTCATGTGTTTTTTTTTTTTTTGAATACTCTGCTGTGGCGACCCAAATGAATGAAGTGGAGAAAGCAGGGCTCGGTAGCTATAAGGAGCTTTAAAGAAGATAGTTTCCGCATAACTTTGGGTCATAATGGATCCAGTGAGCCTGCCGGCAGTTATTCCAGAGCCCTCTAACTTAGCTTAAACTAAATCATCGTACAATTTAAAGATCTTCCAGAATGATCCTTGTCTTCAAGGCTAAGTTTTACAAACCATATTTGAGCCATTGATTCATCTATATTTCTTGTACGTGCAGCGTTTTGTAAAGAAATCACATGTAATATCTTAACACACGATAAAAAACGTTGCTTCGATTTAACGAGACCAAAAGTTTCTGCAGATGCAGTCACATGTAATCTATTTTTCCATCGGGCCCGATTCTCTTGGTGGCACATAAAACGTTTCTATAATATTACGGGATCAAACATCCTTCGGTTTCCCTAATTACCCTCCTGGGTTTTATAGCTAACTTCTTTTGTACCCATGGAACAGCATAGAATAATACGAAGATTACAAAAGAACCTTTTAAGAGAACAAGACTTATTTCTAGTGATTTGTAATAGTTTCAAGTGATCTTGTGAATATCATTAAAAATTTGGTGAAAACTTGAATATTCCAGCTAGCTTTTTAATGCTACAATTTTCCACCTCACTTACAATCGCGTAACGATTACAGCACCATCTAGTTGTCATATAAAAAGACATAATAACTTAAAAATACATAACATTAGTTCTTTTCAATTGACAGAATAAGATATTCTCTTATATATATGCGAGTGTTCTAGACGACAGGAATACAGAACGCACGCAAATAAAACAATGTTTCTTCTACAATAGACGAAACTCGCAGAATATGCCTACAATCGGAATTGCATTGTATTTGAATAAGAATTGTGCACAGTTTAAAATTTCATTCCAATTTAAAAACGTTAGGTGAACTGCCTAAATCATAAATTCGTTGATAATGCAAAAATACAAAAGAAAATTTATGGTTACGTAAAAAGTAAAAAAAAATAAAACCCTTAAAAAGATAATTCATGTTTTATCACTTGTAGAATGAGATTTTCGTACGTTATAACAAGGACTTAAAGTCACTTTAATTCCTATGTGAATTTGTGATTCTAAAGCGGAGAAGAAGAAGAAAGAAAACAAAAGCTGGGTGAAACTTGTGAAAACATAAAAATCCACTCAAATGTGTGCAGGTCATTTGGCTATGCACGAGTGAATAAAGAACCAACAGGGAAACAAAACAACAAAAAACAATTCAATTCCAATTACCGACACTCTCAATTTCAGCTAAATAATAATAAAACAATTGCAGGAATTTTCGAACAAAATCCAATAAATGTATAGATGATGGCGGACGGCGGTGGTGCAAAAATTTAATATTGGAGATAAATTGCCTTTTAATGTAGTCATTAATAATTGAAATCAATTATAGGTAATTAAAATTCCTTTTACTTATGACACATACATATTTAAAGAGTGCTTAGGTGAACTGCGCATGTTCTTACTACATTATAGATGAAAGAAATTTGTCTAGATTTTAAGAATTAATTACTTTTAATGGGATTGACTACATCACGATTAGGAAAGAAAGATTAGATAAATATTTTGTTCCTGCTTAACAGTTATTGTGTCAAGTCTCTGAAAGAAACGTCTCCACCAGAGAGAAAAGTGTCGATATTTTTATATCAAATAGTAGATCACAAATGTGACAGAACGTGAAGCTGAGATCAACCTGTCCACGTAACATTTCCTTGAGATCAGATCTCAGACATTAACTGAGCTGAAATCATCAGTCTAAATGGGACTTTCAAAGAAAAAACTCTTGCGGCAATAATTATAATAAATTTATATTAGAAAAAAAAAAAGCAAAATAAACGGTGTGGGTGAATACGTGAATTTCACAGAGATTTGTATATGGTGCATATTATCTGAAAATAGGGGATCGCATATAGTTTGCTACTTTTTTTTAGAATGACCTTTAGCGGGTTGCCAATTCTTAACGGGAGAGGCGTCCACAATTTTAGAGGTTTCTTGTGACAATTTTGTGCGTGACGCCAAGTCTTGATGGGACGCTGAGGTGTCTCTAGCGGCAGGGAAGGGAACCCTGCTGTCTTGAGGCTTGCTAGTAGTTTGGAGCTGTGCTGTGTTGTCTTAAGGCTTGCTTAGGTTTCGTTCTGTCCTGAGGGTTGATTAGCGAAAGAATTGGGAGTGCGGCTTGACCTGATTACCTGTAAACCGCTTGCTCTATGGGCCACTGACTGGAGGTACGTAAATTTCTTGCCCCGAAATGTTTTTTAAATAGGAAAATGTCGCACCCTATTCATCAGGCTTAGCCCCGTTCGATTTCATGCAAAAATGTAATGCGGGGCGGCACTTGGTCGATGTGGAAACGATAAAACGTGAAACGACGAGGCAGTTGAAAGCCTGGCTTCTGAAGCATTCCAGGGATGCTTTGAATAATGGAAACGGAATATGTGCATTGCTACAAATAGGGAGGAGATAAGATTGATGTGCCCTAAATTTTGTAAAATAAAGTTTTTATGACCTCAGTTGTTCGCGTATTTCAGAGAGAAATTAACTTTGTTATAATCTAATTTAACTGGAATGTCACTAACATTACAAATAAAAAAGAAAAAAGAAAAGGATCAAAAGGAAAAATAAATTAGGTAAATAGGCAGAGCATATAATTTTTCATGATTTTTCAAATATATGTTTCCATTTATGTTTTTTGTTTTTTACTAAATTAAACTCCTTCTAGTTGTATTGATTCTGTGTAACTAATATTATGTGAATAAGTAGAAAGTTTAGATACATCAAAAATCCATCATTATTCAATCGAAACATATTCCAAATATCAACGTTGAGCGTATTCAAAATGAGTTGATGTTGAAATTTTTCCAGCTAAAAGATGAAAATACAAATTGCATTTAATAAATAAAAAATCTCTGAAAACATATATTCAAATTATACTACCGTTTCTTCAAGACGTTCGTCCCACTTAATATTGATAACAGCTAGAAAATTGTTCCGTATTCGTAATTTATTTGAAATAAGATCAAGAATCAATGTCAGTGTGTGGTATTCTATAAGGATTGTTAGGCATAACAGTACAAAATATATTTCACCAATAATAGGGGCATGCCCCAAGATGTAAAAGAATCCTCCACAATACATGAAAGCCATTATCGATTGAAAGTTTTCTTTGAGTTCACGAATTGTTTGAGAAATTTCTGAGTATATTTCCGAAATTCTATCAATTCTATCGCTGTAGTCACAATGCACTTGCATTAGAATATTTCTTTTTTCATACTACTTAACAGGTATATTTCGCTACAAGTTTTATTCAAGTATCTTTCCAGTGCTTTCAGTTCGACTGCCATTACGAGAAAAGCAAAAAATATTGAAATATAAGCTATAATATTAATAATGTAAATGTGCCACATTATTATACGTTCGTATACTTAGTAAAACGAGTATTTTTTTGATCATTTGAATTAATTAAAAAAAAAACATGTTTAAGTGATGTGGAAATGATTTTATATAGCATTAAGGCAAAATATCTGGTGTCAAGTAAATTCTGATTTTTTGTAATATTTGCAATGTCCTTCCAATTTTTCAAAACACGATTTAAAGTAATAACAATCGAGTTACGTTTCACTAGAAATATCGTAAAGAAGGTTATCTGAATAATAATATACGTATATGCAAACGCCCACAAAAAGAAAAAACTCATAACAGTATTTTCGTTATAAATGAACTTCGTACACTTTATTAGAGATTTTGATGTGGGAATCATTATTATAGCTAAGCAGATACGCATTATAATGGAATATACCAAAAGATGATTATACTGTCGAAATATTTTGTAATTTTTGTCGAAACGGAAACAGATAAGTCCACAAAACTGATAAAAATAATTTAGGAACCAGAGTCCCAGGACAATGCCGCGATTAATTCTATTCAACATTTTGTGTAAGAACTGTGTGTCCTGTATAGGTTCATGATGCTATCCTTATTCTCAATAGCTATTTGCTTATAGAAAAATTGCGCGCAGAAAATTTATGAAAGCTTTCATTTATTCAAATACTAATGAGTTTTGGAAAAATAACAGCAGCAAAAACTATTGCAGAGGGGAGGGGGATGTGACCTTCGTGATAAAGTTCATGCTACATAAAGCCAATATCTGTACAATAATAGAATTGATTTTTTTTTTACACAAAATATTTATGTAAACCATTAAAAATTTTTGAAAAAATCTCGTATAGCCTAGTCACATAGTTTTTCTTTAAATTCTATTTTTAGGAAACAAAATCATTTTATCCCGGTAATTAAAGAAGAAGAGGAATACAAATTGATTATTGAACGAGCTTGGCTATACGAGATATTTTAAACGTGAGATTAAAAAAAAACTGTAAAGCAACACCTTCAGGCTGATGATGTATGAATTTAGTAAATGGGAATCAAAAAGTCTTAGCACTATAACATTTCATTGCCTGAGGTCAAGACAAAGATAATAGGAATGGGAATGTATCTAAGCAGGGTTGGGTACGAAATCCAGAAAGACAAAATCCAGAGTGACGAAATCCAGAAAGACAAAATCAAGAGTAACATAATCCAGAAAGACAAAATCAAGAAGAGACAATGGGCCCTATTCTGTATTTTTTCATAAAATAATATTTTATGTTATTTTATGGCGAAAAAATCCCTTTTTCATAAAATGAAAATAAAATATTTTAAAAATTCGTATTCTGTCGTGATTCCATAAAATTCTTTTATGAATACGTAACATAAAATATTTAGTACATTCCGCTATGTTTTCTATTACTTTTTGAACAGCTGGTCAATTGACATTTGCGTGATACTCTATCAAATCACCCACTAAATAATCATTTATGAAAGCAGCTGCTTTCTTAATAGCTTCTTGAGATACTTTGGGTGTAAAAGTGCTAAAATATGACAACTCCTGACTGGAGTTTGATACGAACCATGTCCGTAGAAATGCAAAGCAGCAGAAAGACATCCATTCCGTTCAATTTTAGATTCCTAACTCAAAGTGAGCGGAATAGATGTCTTTCCGGTATGAGGTACTCTATAATTATTTGAATTTGTTTTCTTAAAACGAAACATTTTGGGTATAAATTAGAATTATTCATAAGTTTGCAAAATAAGTTTACAAATCACAATATAAGAAGTTTCTTAATTATCCAGCCGGAAGAACTTTTGAAGCCTAATGTTGGGCAACTCACATGGATCGTAGGAATCCCGAAGATATCGTATCCTATTATCTCTTATGCATAAAATTGCAAGCTAGGCAAATATAATTAACTTTTTATATTTTACCATACCGCACCAGTGAACATTTCTACAATTTCTGACAAAATTGTAATTTTTATGTATGGCGGTGGACATTTTAGTTTTTAATTAAAACAATTTTCTCACAACAAATGTTAATTAACTCATGTCATTTTCATAAAATGTGTCAAAATACCTTTAAAATGTGCTGCTTAGGATCTTTTATGTTATCCTCCATAACAGGAAATATTTTATGTTATGATGAATAAAATAAAATAAAATTTCTGGTACAGAATAGGATTTTAGGGAAATGTTTTATTTTAAGGCATAGAATAACATAAAATGAGAAAATTTTACCAACGGAATAGGGCCCAATATCCAGAAAAGATGGTAAATTTGCGGAGGGGCTTTCAGGCGTTGGCCTCTCGTTCACTGCGACCTGAAAGATCTATTATGAGTCCCGCTCACTATTTACTCCCTTTCTAGGTTTAAACTCTTAATGAAGTCTAGAACTATTCTGGAACTCAGGTTCCATACGCAGTTTGATGCAGGAAAAGCATGTTCCAGATGGGGTAATCTCCACCTGGTCAATGCTTCGCAGATACAGAGCAGGTGCTTCGAGGTTTCATAAGCGGCAGGATGAGTTCTCAGCCAAGCCCATCTTGTATATGTGATACATCAATGGGCAATAGCCTGAGAAGAGCTCTGTTATTATTTTAAACTCTGTTCTCCTAAAAAGTAGGAGTTCTTTTGTTTTTCCACCAGAGGTGTCGATAAACTTTCTTACGTGACGAGGTCCCTGTAACCTTTCCCAATAATGGCATTTTTGATTATTCTCCCAGCTATTTAGGATACCTCTGAGTATGTGCTGGTTCATCCAGGATGAAGTTCTGGTGCAGCCCAACTATGCCCAGTTTATATGCATATAAAGGAAGGTGTGGCTCAAAAATCATTTTTTATGACTTGATAATCGTTAATCACGGACATATTAAGGGAGTCGTTGAGTCACGTCATTCTTCATATGTATATAAGCTGGGCACAAATGGGTTGCAACGGAGCTTCATCCTGGATGACAAATTTCCATCAGATGTAAATCTATCATCATCAAATCCCAATGTACCAACCATCATGAAGAATTCAAACTAAGAGGAAATCCAGAAAAGTTATTCGCGGATTTTTTTCTGGATTTCCTCGTGACTTTTGTCGCTACTGGATTTTGTCACTTCGGGATTTTTTCTTTTCTGTCTATTGTCTCTTCTGGAACTTGTCTCTCTAGATCTCGTCACTCTGGATTTTATCTTTCTGGATTTCGTACCCAATCCCGAAGAAAGGTGTGGCTCAAGGACTCCTTTAAATGTGTCCGGGATTAATGATTGTTAAGTTGTAAAAAATGATTTTTGAGCCAAACTTTTCTTTATATGCATATAAACTGGGCACAGTTGGTTTGCACCACATCCTGGATGCCTGAGGTTACCATCAGAGGTAAATCTACCATCACTAAATCTCAATGTACCAACCAGTACATACTTATATTTAACAAATTTGTCTCGCTCATGTGAATTTAAAATTTTAAATAATTTTTGAAATTTATATACATACTTATTTTTAAAAAATAATTGTAGCAATTTTTACAATTTCTGGGTTTTGACATTTATGTATTTTGTTCTTTCTGAATTTGGTCACTTATGGATTTTGTTATGTTCCAATTCGCGCGAATATCTTTTCCGGATTTTTTTCTTAATTTCCTTTGAGTTTCGTCGCTTCTGATTTTGTCTCTTCCGGTTTTTGTCACATCTGGATTATGTCTTTTCGGAATAATGTCTCTTCTGGATTTTGTCTTTCTGAATTTCGTCATTTTGGATTTCGTACCCAATGCTGTAAAGACAAAATCCAGAGTGACGAAATCCAGAAAGACAGAATCCAGAAGAGACAATATCCAGAAGTGGCCTAATCCAGAAGAGACAAAATTCAAAAGAAATCCAGGAGATGTCGTGCGCGAATATCTTTTCTGGCTTTTTTTCTGGATTTGCTCTTAGTTTGAATTCTTCATGACCTCGGAAATTATTCATTTACGTTAAAAGCAAACAAATTATATATATTTTTTACATTTATTCACCTCACACTACCACTTCAACACACATTCGTTTATTTACGCACTCATTAATAAATGAGACCTAGGCACAGGCCTAGATATATACCATTTAAGCACTAATTTATACCTTCCAGAGCACGATAATACCTCAACCCAAAAGTTTTTCTATGTAAATATTAGTAAATTCCAAAATTTAAACTTTTTTATTCTAATTCGCAATATCATGCATTTTGGACCTTGACCGTCTCAAAATCGTGATCAACACTTCAAAATTTAATATAATGTTTCTTCACATGGGTCACAATTTGTGAACGGCAACAAATTATGACTCATGTGCAGGCATTGTTGGGTTAGCCTGTTTCGTTCACAAAGATGCTAGGTTCCTATCAGATGAATATATCATCACAAAACTCCCATTTATATTAATAACACAGATTAATATAATAAAAACGACGAGTGTAAATATGAGAATTGCGAAGCAAACTTCAACTCATTTTTAAATTTTTTAAAAAATTTTATAACAATTTTTACAATTTCTGTATTTTGATATTTATATATTTTGTCACTTCTGAATTTTCTCATTTCTGGATTTTGTCGCTTCTGGATTTAATACTTCTGGATTTTGTCATGTTCCCAAATTTTTGGTTTACGTTAATAAAATCAAATTAGAATAGTTTTTTACATTTATTTAACAAAATTAACGAAATTATAATTCAGAAAAAAAAGTATAATTTTTCAAATCGCTTAAAATGCAAAAATGAAAGTCATAAGTAAATTAATATATTGTTATTAGATTTATTGCCGAATTTCCTAAGAAGTCACTTTCATCATAACTCTTACGATCTTCCAATAAGTTTTTAATTTTCTCTTCCCTCTTTATAAAATTTGTCCTCATCTTTCTGGCTTCCCCATTAAAAATCTCACTTCAAACAACTATTTGTTCTTTTCTTAATTCACTCAATATGTGATACATACCGGTATGACGTTTCCAATCTAGCTTCCTAGTCTCCTATGCCTAGCTTATACCAAGCTCTGAGTATGAGCAACATTTTATTCAACGTTCTCATAAATTGACCAGAATGATGGAAGAGAAAGAGCAGGTCTTTGTCCCCAGTCTTTAACGACTTTCCCAAAAATGTAATTATCTTCTAAAAATTTGCCAATTTTTACGAAATCAAGATCTATATCTACGGTCTTCATTGTCTCGTAATACATGGATATTTCACCTAAGGTATAAGACCTACGTGGTGCTTTTAGTTTTTGTAGTGAAAATGTCTCATCACTGCCATATTTCCGATCTAGCCGTGCTCTTTGAACGGCTCTCCATATTATCTGTCCAAAGTGGAAATAGCACCCTTTGAATATTGTGTTTAGTAAAAAGTTTTTAAAAGTATTTAAACTTGCTCTTTCGAATTCACTTAAAATAAACTGTGGGCTTAATGTTATTCCATTATCACAGGCAAATCTAAATAGCTCAAATAACATATATGTGGACTGTGAACAACTGTCTAAATATACTAGGGACAAACTTAATATACCATTTATTAGCCAAATGTTGGAGTTGGACAAATATTTTAGGTTCTACACGCAAATGTACAAAGACTTACATTCTTCTAAACAAATTAAACAATTCACTGCATTTTATTAATTTTTTATCGCCTACCTACTAATATCAAGCGTAAATATGAGAATTGCGAAACGAAGTTTTTTACATTTATGTATTTTGCCGTTTCTGCATTTTGTCACTTCTGGATTTTGTCACTTTTGAATTCTCTCATTTCCGGATTTTTTTCAATTTTTTCTGGATTTTATTCCTTCTGAATTTTACCATGCATATTAAAAAGTCATGGTACAAGAAACCATTTAACGCTCCATAGTGGCTGCAAAGAAACTCGGGAATTGATGGAAACGATAACGCATACATACTGGCTAAAAATGGAGGTTCATGCCCGTTTTGTAAACTAGAATTATTTTCCGGCATCTCCTATAACCCCGTGTGAAACAGACCCAATAAAGCTGGATCAATATATAAAATTACCAATTCTTTAATTATAACTAACAAAAATTTTATTATTTCTTATTTTTGTATGAACTTACAGTAATCGAACAGTAAATCTGGTTTTTTTTTACAACGTTGTCCTATGAACTGGAATATATTTTCTGTGTTTTTTATTTTCCATTTTTATGGAATTTTCCATTACTATGAGAAAAAAAATAGCGATAGAATTTATTACCACTTTCCCTCACTAGAAATTTGTGCACACAATTTTTTCGCAACCACACAAAATTTGCTAGAGAAATTCGATGACAGTTTATGTCAAGAATGTTTTTATTGTTGTTGTTTATAAGAGTTTTAATATATTGTCTGCGTCTATGAATATAGTGTGAAAATTCAAGTTAGATTTTTTGAACACAATAACGAGTTAACATAACTGTCATATTAGATTTCATATATTGCAACCATTCAATATTAGGCAAATAGATTTCCGAAACAAAATAATTAACCAGTATTAACAAAAGAAATATCAACCCTTTCGGATCACCGTGGGTCAAATTGAAAAACTTAATTTTTCAGAAACTGATTACACTCCCACACGATTTTTTTTTTTTTTGTAAATGCAATTGTTTCACATTCTAAAATATTCGATGTATTCAAATTGGATGGATAATCTTCGTACGGAAACAATTTAAAAATCGTGTCAATTTTACCCAGTTCGACCGACTTGAAACTATTCGGGCGTGTAATCAGAAAGGCTTTAATAAATTTTACAAATTAAAATTCTATAAATTTCTTTTGTGTTTGTGATTTGGTCATAGTACGTGTTATAAATTGAGTACATATCTCATAAAAACCAGTTGAAGAGAACTGTCACAAGATTCATGGTTTTAGAGATAAGAGCAGACAATACAGAATGCAAATCAAAATATTTTTAATCATTAACTTTCGATAGTTATCGATATCATAGATATGAGGCGGCTTTAATGAGCAATTTAAGAAAATTACCAATCTAGTTGATTTTATAATATTATTAAAAATACTTATGATATATAAATGGTAGAAAATTACTGCTTTAAGTCGCTGTATATCCATGTGTAGGTAGATATAAGAACAATTTTAAAGATACTCTAAACAAATGGCCGTAAATAATACCGTCTTATTCTTTTGAAAATGTTTTTGTGAGATAGTTTAGGTTGTTTTCCGCATTTCTCCAGTACTTTTAAAAGCGTTTGAAATTAATCGTTTTCCCAGTATATACATAAAAAATCTAATTTTCCAATGACAACCCTACGAAGATTTTGTTCGAGTTTTCCTATTTTCGAAATTAAATCTAGATTTGTTTTTTTATTAAAATACTGTAAACAAAATTTCAGCCCCTTGCGTTCTCAATCACTGGCCAAATATAAAGTACAGAAAGATTCTGAACGTGATTTCAGTTCGAAATACGATATAAGGTACCGAAGGCAAATTAGGCCCACCTTATAAAACTATATTTTTTCGGAAAATATAGTTTAATACAATAAAAGACGTTCTGAATAATAAACTTTGCTTTATTGTAAATAAAGGAACATAAAAAAATTAACGTTTCTTCTCAAACTAAATATAAAAAATTAACATACAAAAAAACAAGTATTTTAGGCTTTATTAGACAGGGGTAGTTTAATAAGGCCTTTAAATTTAAACTGACAATTTCTGAATCTTAATTCTAATTAAAATTGCTTTTTGGAGACGAACTTATTTTCTCAGTCATTGAGGCCTCTAATCGCAACCGTTGGGGCATATAAATTTGTATTTATCATTTTTAGTAAGACCAACACACGCTCCAACCATGACAGTTCCAAATATTCTGTGATTTTCCAAGATTACGTCTTTTCTTTTTCTTTTCCTTATCATCCTGTTTCTTTTCTTTCGATATTCCTTCATTATTTCGATTTTTGGTTTTTTTCTGATCGCTCTGCTCCTTTTGTGTCTCATATGTCTTATTTTCAAATAGGTCCTTTGTCACCCTTGTCCTTTGTAATTTAAAGCTTTTCGTCTCGGTTTGTATTTAGTGACGAATAGTCTGGTGTTAGCATTACTTCTTTGAATTGTGGGCTTTCGTTAAAGTTTATTAAAGATGCTTTACCATCCTGCAAATCTGTTCTTGTGAAGAACGAACAGAAAACGTATTTTCAACATTATCATCTTTATAGTAAGATGATGAACTGTAAATTCGACCAGATCTTTTAGATCTTTTTACGAAATACCTGTGGATAAATTCGTTCAGAACTATAATGTTGTATATTACAGGACGTCTTACAACTTGCAATTGACTAGTGGGCGCAATTGGAGAAGTCCGACGAGTTTCTGGACTTGGAGAAGCAAACTGTTGTACTTCAGTTAACACAGAAGGAGCAAAAGCAATTTCTGATATGGCATTTGCATTTAATGGGGTAAAATCCCGTAGCTCTGAAGCCGCTTGTGATATTTTTGTGGGTCATACATTTGGACCACACTTTAGATAGTGTTCAAATGGTCTATAACATGCTTTATTAAGGGGTTAAAACATGAGTGTTTGAAGATAAGCAATAAAGTACTATTTCATATTTTTCGGCTTCTTGTACTATACTAAAGTCCAAATGACACTTAGCACCATCGAATATTAAGAGACCTTTACCGGCGATTTTCAATGAAATCCACGAATAACTCTGTAGTCATGCTCCCTTCTTGAGCGATTCTGACAATTGATCCAGTAGGTAAATGGTCATCGAACTCAGGTTTCTTTCTCTTACCTTTAAAATGGAATATTGGTGGAATGGAATTTCCGACAATAGTTACATTTTCAGCATGTTCTGAGATCTGCACATGTACTCTTTTGGCTGCTCGCTGAGCGATTACTGTTGCTTGATTAAATACAGTAAGTCGGCAACCCATTTCGTCCATGCTGTAAATACGTTTTGGATGATCATGTAGCAGTAGTTCATCACAAAGCTTCTCAACTTCTTTAAAATGTTCGGATACGATAAGTTTATTTAGCTTCTGGGCTCGTGCTGGCTTTAAAAATTGTGCTCTACGTTTCGCCAAAGTAGGATTTCTTTTTAAAAATAGTGCAAGCCAGTCTTTTCCACGGAGACGTTTTTCTTTATTGAAATTATTAGGTATGTTATACTTCTTACAAAAAACAAACAATTGTCTGCGAATAACTTTTAGAGTTATTAGCTATTTGTGCAAATTTAATTATTCTTTTAACAAAACCATCTTCCTATTATTTCGTTAATGTGAATTTCATTTCTAATTTTTTCCACTGGTAAAGTGATTTTTCAGTGTTCTTCGAGGTATACCATGTTGCACCGCTGCTTAATAGGTCGATAACTGACCTCTTTGAACTGCAGCTACAGCAGCCGATTGGCTATCGCGAGACAAAAAAAAAAACAAGAAAACATGGAAAGGATAACAAGGCCTACATGTGTGGTAATAAGGCCTACCATTCTTTTCATTAGGCCTTTCGTTTTCAAAAAAACCACCGAATTACGAAATGCCAGCCGTTTGAAAAAGAAACCCATTTTTTTGCCCTGTTTTTGACAAAAATCACTTCCTGATGGTCCCGTAAATTGAATGTCCTTTCAATTGCGCAGAGATTCATGTGAATCGGTTCAGCCGTGTTCCCAGAAAAACTCTTATAAAGTTTAACGTGAAAAAAAATCTTGGACAGCTTACTTCAGCTATTCCAGCACCATAAAGAGGACGTTCTTCTTCCTCCGAGAACTGATTGTGCTGAATCTAAAGGCTAACAGTTTCCCGAAATGTACGAGGGTACCTCAGGTAGCGAGAGAAGGTCTCCCCAGAAAGTTCTGCTCTCAACAGGCTATGAATTCTAAAATATACATTAGATATATAAAAATATCTTTTTACCCACGTGTGCTAAACACATTAAGGATGATAATTATGTAAAAAAAAAATTGAATTTTCCATCGTCATGAACGGTAACCTCCCCTTAATCGATTAAATTGGAAATTGAGGCTATGCCTATTTTCTGCTTTTTCCTAAAATTAACATCTGAAATTAAAAAAGCAAATCAATCTGTCAGAGAGATTGAGATCGAAATTATAAATTTCATCTAAGAATGTGTCAGGATAATAGGTATAATAGGTATAATACCTGTTTTTCTTTTTCGTCTTCTTCTTTTTGTTATTAATTATGACTTTTTTTTGTCAGCAATTTATTAACAATTTTTTTTATCTTTTTCTAAATATGTAATTTATTTCAATAACTCATCTGAGTGTCAAGAATAGTGATTAAAATTGTTGACACAATTGCAATCAATATTTTATTAGGAATATTTATACATATACTTATATATGTAAGTATAATTATGTTGTACTTAAATGAATTTATTTACTTTTATATTAAATTCATATCTCGATACACCTACTCCCCACATTGTATTAACAGCCACCCAAATTCTGCTGACATAATAAAATAAATGTCAACATTTTTTCAGCCAAAGTAAATTCAATTAATTTTCTATTTACGCTAAATTTTATTTAATTCAATTTATATACATGGATGGATGGATGGATTGAAAAGAGGTTAAGGCCCTAAGCGAGGTCTCTGAAACGTAGATCACAACATGGCCCATTGTTCACCCTCCAGACTTATGGTCAATTGCTCATAGGTCCCAACCGGAGTTCAATATTGGCTCCCCAACCCACCTTAGCGATTTCATGCAGTTTATGTTCATATAGTTTTGCCTAAAATTATACATACATATGTACATGTATTTGTAAATATTGAATTAAATTAACGCTGGATAATTTGGAATTATTTAATTGAAAATATTTGTTTATTTAAGTGATGTAAATAATTTTTGCGATAATTACAAATAGACTATAGTGGAGCGTGTTATTACAGTTAAAGGAGTTAGTTAAACGAACATATATGAATTAATATATGTTTTCATATCCTAGATGGAATCTCTAGAGTATACATATTAAGTTTGTCATTCCGTTTGTAACGCATAGATACAGTGGTGGTAGAGCAAAATGGATTGGACACCCATAAGCATAATATTAAAAGTTACTCTGTTCTCTCGATAACTCGAGAACGCATTTACATTTACTTAGAAAGCTGAAATTTTGCACACGGCCTTTTTAAAAACATTTAGATTTTTCGTTAATGGGACAAATCAGGTACTCCTTTATAAGGTTGCCATATAAAAATTTAGATATTCATTATAAATATCTACATATATGTATATGAACACTGTCTGAGAATGCGTCGACGTAGAGAGCTGAACATTTGTTACAAAGCGTTTTTATAAAAATAGTAAATATTTTTATTGAATTATATATTCTACATTTCGGTTCAATACCTTTTGCCATCTTTCTGGCAGTAGCATAATTCCACGCTCATAAAACTTCTGATCTTTGCTGGCAAAAAAATGATCCAAGTCATTTTTGACGTCCTTGTTTAAAGTAATGATTTTGCTGTCTAAAATTGTTTGTAAAGACAGGAACATGTAATAATTCGAAAGTACCAGATCTGGAGAATATGGTCGGTTTGGCAGTACATCCAATCCAAGCTGTAAAAGTTTTTGGAAAATTACAAAACTTGTATGAGATCTCGCATTATCTTGGTGGAACACTATACCTTTTAAATTGATCTGTTCTGTTTGAGTGAATTTTTCTTGTAGAAGCTAAACAAAAACGATTCCTTTGAAATCCCACCAAACACACAGTATCACCATTTTTTTATGACTATCGGCTTTCGAAGTGCTTTAAGCCAGCTCATCTTTTTTTTGCTCCATGATCTCTCCATGATTCGCTTAAAAAATTGATAATTTTCTTGACGTTTGGGAAGCAAATCTTAGACGTCAATGCGACAGAGTAAATTTCTTTCTGTCAGAACATGTGGAATCCACATGTCCCAAAAACCAAGTACCCGGCGTCTCACGTGATGATGAACGGTCGAATTCGATAAATTTAATCTCTCACCAATCTCAGGAGTTGTTATTCGGCGGTTTGCATCAATCAATGCCTTTACATGGTGCATCTTTGAATTTTGCAAGCCAGTTTTGGCACTAGCGTTCTCCATTAACATTGAATAATTGTTTTCTTGCTTGAACAGCATTTTTACCTTTTCGATAGTAAAAAAGTAAAATATGCAAAAAATTCTGCTTTTGATTTCTGTTGCTCACAATCAAGCAAACTTTTTCACAAACAAACTGCGAGATAAATACAATTAGGTCCTATGTTGGGAAAAAACTAAATTACTTTCCGAACAACTCAATACCACCTGGAAGAGTTCCTCAATTATGAGTTTACAAAAATTGATGAAAAAAAAATATTAAAACTGTACTGACTGCAGAATCTTTCAAAAAGAATCAATTGAAGAAGCAGTTGCATAATTTTTACTTACATCTGTCTTCCAAATTACGAGAATATTTTGTAAGTGTCTGGCAAAAAAAAAAGATTGAACACCAAGTTGAGTTGAAAGGTATATTTGATGAACCTTCAGTATAAAAGGCTAGCTTTGTTGTGGCCTGGTTGATTGCCTGAAATAATTGTCTGAAGTAATTGAAATTAATCGGACCATACATATATAGCTAGGGTACTAGCTCATACCTTCAACGACTGCCTCATTACATCTCAGTTTCCCACTCAGTGGAAAAAATTTCTAGTGGTACCCATTCCAAAAAGTCTAATGGCTCTTCCGAATAACTACCAGTCTTCTCTGTTTCTTAGCCGAAGGTTTTGAAAAGGCCACAGGGTCTCTTAACCCACTGCCAATTGGAATTCCGCTGTAATCATAGCTGTGAAATTGCATTCACGAGGCTTTAGATAATGACCATCTATCAATATTTGTACTACTTGAGCAATGTGTTTGACTCTATTGACCATGGTAATTTGCTGCAAAAACTGTTTCTCTTTTCATCGTCAGCAGTTAAGCTCATTCGCAATCTTCTAAATAGACGCAGCCAAGTTGTAAGAGTAAAGGACTCTCAGATGTAGCATTCCTACACGGTGGTGCTCCTCAAGACTCTATATTAGGTCCCTTATTATTCAGTCTTTATGTACATAAATGACCTTCCCGATGTCGTCGTTGATGTATCTATTCATACGACATACTTAACCAGACCCATAGGCTTAATGGAAGACTATGTTTGCCCATTAAATGATGATCTACAACGCATTTACAACTGGTCTTTGCGTAATAAATTAGATTGAAATCCTGAAAAATCTACATTCCTGGCAATTTATAGAAATAATATCGATTCTCTCTGTTTACTAGACATATTTCTAAATAGAGCTAGACGTGTCTACGTTGATTCTGCGAAAAGTCTGAGCTTTGAACTTAATCCAAAATTTTCTTGTTGTGGCCACATTAGTGCTACCTTAGTTAAAATATATGGTTACTTAAGGAGATTATGACTAAACTCAGAACTGCTACCATTCCATGTTCGGAAAAAGCTTGCCACATCTCTAATTCTTCCTTATTTTACTTAGAGCTGTATAATATTTTCCTAGCTAGACTCGGTCCGTCTTAGTGGCCTATACTGATGTACTACGCTTAACATATAAACTTTCTCGAGGTAGTTATATTTCTCCATTCATAACTTCTTTGCTTGATTGTTTATTAAAAGCTTACTTAACTCAATCTAGGCTAAGGTTTATACATCGACTCATATTCAGCCAGCAGCCAGGATACCTATTTGAAAGGCTGAGTTTCGTAAGTTGAATAGACGCAAGTATCTTCTAATACCGCGATGTAGATCCCAATACAGGCTGCATTTCTGCTTTGTCCAGTGTGTTTGCAAATGTAATGCCTTACTGCATGATGTACAACTCATCGGAGAGACCTTTAATATACAATTAAAATCAATTGACACACCTAAAAAATTCAGATCGGCGCGTTTTGAATGACCTTGTTCAGTAAATATTTACTACAGTCTGCGCCACGGAAAATGAACTATCAAGGTCTCCAAAAGAAAATTTATAAGTTTGTACCATTATGTACATTTTCCAATAGTAAAAGAGCTTTCAGATGACATTGCCAGTAAAAACAATTCGATTTTCTCAAAAAGAAATTTTTAAGGTTTTAGCATAGAATAGAAGATAAAGTTCAATCAGGGATTTTTTGTAATCAAAGATCAGACCAAGGAATATGTGTAGCGTATTTCTAAATGTACAGTATGCATATCGGCATACAACTGATTAGAATAACCAAATTTATTTGTAAAAAAACTCTCTAACTTAAGTAAAACAACATGAAACATGTTTTCGAGAATGAAATTTATCTGATCTTGTAGAAAATCGATAAAATAACTTATACTAATTGAAAAAATTACAAAATTTTTTTCAGGTTAAATTGGGGTTGCCAAAATGAAATTTTCGTGGCGCGGACTATAGCTTAGTTTTCATTGGTGAATATTATTTCGTCATTTTTTTTTTTTTTGCATTTAGCATTATTTTAATTTGAATCATTGTAATGTATCTGTTAATTTTCTTAACCCTCTTTCATTTCTTCAATCTTAGTACGATACCAAACAAGAAAATTATTGTTATTGTTAATTGAAAGACTTGGGGAAGGGTGTGCAGGCGTTAGCTTCACATTCGCTACGACCTGAAAGAACTGTTGTGAGTCATATATGTACACTCCGCTGTTGAAATACAAAACGGCATCACTGAGAAGAACTACACATAAAATTACTGAGATATTAGAATGAAATTCATAGCGTGTAGAGTAGAAATGTAGGAAGGGTAAGAATTACATGGAGAAGTACGGTTAATAAAGAAATAAATGAAACTTCGAAGAACGCCATAGAACAGAGTCAAGTAGAGAGGCTATTTTGGAAGTACTATGGGGGAGTGAAGAAGGAAAAATAAAAGTTCTGTTCGATACTATTTTTATAAGTGATGCACAAAAATCGATGCTATATAGCTAATATTTATTAGATGCAGAAGACTTTTATTTTTTACATTCTATTGCTTCTAAAAGTTGATAAATTTTACCTTAGTTTCATTTAACATCTCTGTTTTGTAGTGTTTCTGAGTTACCATATAATCCCCCCCCCCTCCCTTCTTTCCCTTCCCTCTCGTCCTTTCCGGTCAACTCAAAGTATCGTCAAATTCTGAAATCATCCAGGAATCTTTTGAGCAGAAACATATTACTGGCTTCACAGTCCAGGCTTAAGGCAAGGCCACAATTTTTCTACTATTTTTTAAGCTTCAGTTATTTGTTGACTTACATAATTGTCAAACTTTGTCATCTATAAACTGAAAAAAGTTTGTTCTTAACTCCAAGAATCTAGAAAGAAAGTAAAATAAAATGGAATATTTATCTGATGCAGAAGTGAAGAGAAAATGCCCAATTTAATATCCCGCAGTGTCAGACGAGAAAAAATTATAAGAAGGCGCCAAAAATATTTCCATATTTGATCACAGTATCGCTTTAAGATTCCTCTTCTTTTTTTCGGTTAGTTTTTAATCCACAAGGGCAATTTTCCTTTAAAAAATTCGCAATTATTGCTGTGCAGACAACTTAAAATTTGTCATCTATGGTTTAACTAAGCTTCAGCTTACAGAGTACTGTGGAACGGAATAGGCAGAATCTCAGGGCTTAGCCGAGCTCTAGCTTAAGCCTGGATTGTGAAACCAGATATATTTGGAGCAGAACCGTACTAACAGAAGCTATATCAGTTAAAAGTGGTGCGTAAAGTGAAGATTGTCGAATAGAATATGGTTGTTTTGGATCAGTTGGGACTTTGTTCCCCTCTTACTGAATACCAGCTGCATTAATCCAATGAAACGAATGATTTTTTTATTTTATTCTTATTCTTCATTTCACAAAATTATGGGAAAATTAAGTCATTTTTTATGTAAAACAAAAAATACAGTCCACAACACACATTTTTTCAAGTTTTTCCAGAGTTCTGTTTTCAAAGATCTCTTTTGAAAAATTTAATCTCTTATTCTCCTCTGTACCCTTCATTTACTTGGGTGTTATAATTTTGGATTTTGATTTTTGTATTTTATGAAAAAATAAAAATAATAAAAGATTCTCCATTTAAATTAATTTTGCTATATTTCGCAATATAATGACTTTTTCGTAACAATTGTCTTAACCCAACTCTACTACTTACATATATTTACAATTTTTTTATTATTACATAATTCCTTTCTTTCGCACTTAATTTCTCACTCACAAACATAAGCTTATTGTAAATAAGTAATCAGTCATTTATTAATCTAAATAGTAAGAATAATATAACTAAATATTTAATTCTATAGTATTAATTGAAAATCTCACAACATAGGAATATCTTATTTTTTCGCTTCTTTACTTATTTGAAGACAATACAAAATTTATATCTATTATCATCTTTGCTTAATTATTGTTTAAACAAGCAATATACAAGTAAAATAGTAAGCTTTTTTTAATTTATATAGCTGTAAACTCTTATACAAAATACAAAAATAAAGAATAATACAAAATAAAAATATATTATTTACAAAAGCAAAATTATAAGTTATCTTATATTACTAAAATATCACAATTTATTATATATTTTTTTCGCTCCATCGTAACATCTATATATATATCTAGAAACGAATCAATCCTAATTTATAACAATTGTTGTATAACAGTTGGAATGCCAGCATAAAATCATTAACTACTATACAAGGCAAAATGAGATTTGAATTTTAACAAACAAGGACTTACATTTATCTACCGCAGCGCGGATCCAAATCATCTATTGCTTGCCTGCTTGCTTGCTTACTTTGTTGCGGTATATATATGTATGTAAACTCAGGTATTATTCACATCACGGTCGACGCGATCGGTAAATTATAGATGTGTGTAGTACACAGGTACCTATATAACAGTATGAAATGAAATTTGTTACAAAGCGAATGTGATTCTTGTTTGATAGCGTGCGCTTTGCGGTATACAACTTTTCTCAATCTATCCAATTTTCTTCTTGGTGGTTATATATAGGTACCTATAGAGCGTTTCCATTGTTTCCCAATTTTTTTTTTTTTTGTAGTTTATTTCGAACCGGACTGCAACATCAGCAACAACAAAAGCAACTTTTAGAATCTATACTAGTACATACATATATATATAGGTATATATATTATATAGATGGCCTAGCTCCTCATTTGCATATATTTTTTTTAGTGTCGAAGAGACGAATTTAACACCGCCAAGGTTTACACGTTTCTTTGGATTAAAAGCGAAATAAATTAAATCCCCGACGTGAATGGACTAAACTTTAACTCTTAAGCGACGCGCGCACAACTTTTGTATAATGTTTGTATATAATGCTTGCTTGCTTGCTTGCCCCTATTCAGTTAGATCAGAGTGCAGCGCAAGTGCATCCGTGCAACCACAGTAGGTATAGCTACCTATATTAGATATGAATGGCAACTGTTCTTGGAGACGATGAATTCCTTCCATGATTTCCTTGTTGTTGTGTTAACATAATTTGGTTAGAGGAGTTGTTGTGGGTTCGATTATTCTGGCGGTTACTGTTGTTGTTAGCAACAGCAGCAGCAGCAGCAATAGCAGCATTATTGTGTAAATTATGATGATTACGAAAATTCAAATGTTGCGTTTGTGTTTGTGGTTGTGTTGTTGTATTATTTGTATTCGTTTGTATTACAGCACTTAAATTTGTATTTGTAAAATTACAATTCATTCTACGTTGATTATTCGGTACATCTGGTAATGCAAAACGTAATTTCTCCCAAAATAATTTATCACCCCACTGTAAATATGTATTCGTTTTTAAATAAAGACGTATATCAGGATCAAGATCTTTTTGTGGTACTTCACCTAACAGAATAACGATTAGTCGACGCCGACGATCACGAAGTACCTGATGATGAGCAGATTTAAATTCAAAACGGCACCATTCAGATTTGATGAAATTCTCTGATAATACCATTATTGTACGACGTGATGATTCGATTGCTTGTACAATTGTATCTGCAATATAAGCACCAACTGGAAAATCTCTATAATGTAAACATAGTTTATAATGTGGATCACCATTTTCAAGAATCGGTGCTAATTCTTCAGCGACAAATTGTTCATCTTTAGAACTATATGAAATGAATGCATCAAATAATTTATCACGTTCATTTTTATCAATATCATTGGCATTATAAAATAAACGAACACCGAATCGTGAATGAAACCAAACACGCATCTCTTGACGAAATATGAATATCAGTAAAGTGAAGATAATTACTAAAGAGAACCCGCTGAGAATTGCTATTAGAAATGGAATGTAATTTTGTATTGGCTGTTGAGATAATATCATTTTTGTTGAAGTTATATTTCCATTTCCATTTCCATTTAATGTTGTGAATGTATTATTTGTACTTGAATCTAATGTAGTTGTAGTAGTAGTAGAGCATAATGCTAATGTATTATTGGTCAAGTAAATAAGAAAACCAAATTCAGAGATGATAATGTTTTTTTGATTATTATTATTATGATGATGGTGATCATTGCTGCTGATACTACCAGCTTTTAACTGTTGAGATGACTGGCTACACTTAATTTTCGATCGATCTTCAATAAAATCATGACGATTTATAAAATCACGAAATTTCTCAATAAATTGACAATTACATGTCCATGGATTATCAGATAAACGTAAATCTGTTAAATATGGTGGTAAACTCCAAAATGAAAATTCAACAATTACATTTTGATCTAAACGAAGTTTACGCAAATGATGTAAATGTGAAAATGTAAAATTATCAATTGTTGAAATTTGATTTCCATGTAAAAATAATTCTCTCAAACTATCTAAACCTTCAAATTCATTTCCATTTAATTGTTGAATTTTATTATGATCCAATTGTAATAATTCCAATTCACGTAATCCATAAAATGTTCGATTTCTTATATATTCAATATTTGAATGATTTAAAAATAGAATTTTCAATCGTTTTCTTCCGATAAAAGCATGACTATTGATTTCTTGAAAATCATTTCCATCTAAATATAATTGTGTTGAATCCATTGGTATATGTGCTGGTAATTCAATTTTATAACCACCATTTGAACAATCTACAACATTTGATTGCCAACTTTGATCATGATAACATTTACAACCATTTGGACATTCCATTTTACAATCGCATGCATAAAATTCACAACAATGACATAAAGCGAAACAATGTGATTCATATTTACATAAAAAATCATTAGATTTTGCTTCGATTAATGGTACAAATGTTTTACCACGATTATATAAAAGTTTACAATATATACTAGCTAAATCCATTAGTTTCGGTTGTGTACGACTTTCATGATTTGTCTTTTGTAACCAATCTAAATTACAATCACATTGAAATGGATTACCACCAATATAAAATTCTGGTATTGTTTTATCTTCTGGTATTGGAGATAATCTTAATGCATTCAAATCTAATGTAGCAATTTTATTACCAAATAAATCAACTCTAGTTAAATTTGGTTTCTTAAAAAACGTATATGATTGTACTTTTGTTATTAAATTATCATTTAAATATAACAATTCAATACTATTCGGTATTGCACTTGCTGATATTTCTGTTAAACGATTTGAGCTCGCATCAAATGTACTCAATGATAATTCGGATTCAATTTCAAAATAATTTCCCAATTGTATAATACGATTTGCATGTATATCTAACCATTGTAAACCAGTTGGTATATGTGAATAATCGAATTTCTCTAAATGATTATTTGATATATTTAACCATACTAAATTCGGTAAATCTGTGAATAGTCCATCAATTGATTCAAGAAAATTTCCATCTAAACGGATTGCTTGTAAATGGACATTTTTATGAAAGCTTCCCGGTTCGATTCCTTTAATACGGTTATGCGACAAATTTAATATCTGTAGAGCAGACATTCTATCGAAAACTCCACGTTTAACATAATCAATACTATTCTCTGTTAAACGTAAACCATATAGATTTTCCATACCACTAAAACTAGCATTTTCTATGCTTGTTATATGATTCTCTCCAAGATCCAATGTTTTAAGTAATGGTACATAATGTAAAGCTTCCGGAATTGTTTTTAATTTATTCCCATTCAAATGTAAATCCTGTAAGCTGGAGCAGTTTTTTAATGCAAGCGCATCGATTCGTGATATTCTATTGTAATCTATTGAAAGTACTAGAATTCCATATAAACCTCTTAGTGTGTATGTACCAATTGTTGATAATCGATTATTTGATAATATTAACGTGTGCAGATTTGTTAACTCAAGAAATACATTTTCTGGTATATTATCAATATAATTACTTTGTAATTTAAGTATTTGTAATGTATTTAAACTTTTAAATATTGTTGATTCTAATTTATTAATTTTATTACTTGATAAATCTAACATTATTAACCGTTTTAAACCTAGAAATGTTGCTGCATTTACCCATTGTGAATTTAATTCATTTTCTGATAAATCAAGTACTAACAATTCTGATAATTCAGAAAATAATCCTGGTGCAAGTACATTTATACTATTATTACGTAAATATATTTCTTTAATATATTTCGATTCCGAAAATAATTCTGGTGGTAAATTTGTTAATTTATTTTCAGATAAATCAATAATTGTTAACGATACTAAACCTTCTAAAGCTCTATCGGCTAAAAAATTTAAATCATTCCTTTGTAAATGGAGATTTTTTAAACGTCCCAATGCAGAAAATATCGCTGATGGTAATGTTGAAATTTTATTATCCGACAAATCCAAACTTTGTAATGATGAACCACATATACGTGATTTACGAATATTTAATGATGCACTAAAATGAAAATTTGTTATCTCTTGTATACGATTACTTGAGATATTGAAAAAGTTTATAGTTTTTAATGGGCATAACATTCCGTCGGGTATTAACCAAATATTATTTTGACTTAAATCAAGTTGTTCTAATTGTTTAAAATCACTAAAAACATTCGGTGATATATCCAAACTCATTGATGACCAATCTCCATTATGTGTACGTACTGTTAAATTTTTTAAATCTTGTAAACCACGAAATGATCCCTCGGTGAGATTTCCTAATTTACAATATTCAATTGTTAATGAACGTAGCTCGATAAGTGCCTTAAAACTGCCTGGACTTAGACTACTCTGGAAGAATAGTGCTTCATTGCATTCCAAACGTAAACGAATAGTGTTTTGCGGTTGTATTACACTAAAATTTGTATTTTCTAATTCACTATTTATCGTTCGCAGATGACATACTAAAACTATATCACTTTCTGTAAAACCTGACCAACGACATTCATCTGGTGCTTGATATAGAACGGTTTTACTTAGGGATGCACTTAAAACTGGAAATATTGTACTTAGAAGAACTGTTAGAAATGTTGTAGATTCAGTTGTCATATTTTCACTTTTTATTTTCATATTTTTAAACACACAAATTATTTATTTATTTATATTTATGTAGGTAAGGTAGGTAGGTATATTTTAATAACATCACAAAATTGATTTTTTTTTCAATGCGCGCGCGCATCACTTTACGGCAGTAAGCTTGATTCACGTTATTATCTATGCTGTACACATTATCCTACATACATATATATATGTATAGGTATATTATTTTACCACGAACCTTATAATATTAACTGAATTTTCTTTAATCAACGAACTGTAACACAATATCGTATAACCGAATCCGTTCAAGGCCACATTTTCCGAGTGATTCGTGTGAATGTTCAAAAAATTTTTTTAACACAACTCTCTGGTAGGTATGATGAGATTTAAAACCGCGCCGCGCAAACTCCGTTGTTTAAGAAATTCTTTCCGTTCTCATATTAGGATGGTATATACTACATATATTTTGTATTAAGTATGTGCGGTGCGTTCAATTTCCAGTCTAACCGTGAACTAAACTCGAATTAATACGCAAACTGTGTTGAGCAGAAGCAAGAGCTGAACTCGTTTGCCCACAGCAGTTAACACCACCGTGAGTTGGTGTAACACAAGAAATGTTGAAGATAATGGCTGCTGATGGCCTCGATGGCTAGTGATGGATACACCATCCATATATACAGGTTTTTCCAATTTCATTGTATTATAGCGGGTTTATTTTATATACATGCATATGTAGCTAGTAGTAGTAGTTGTTCTGCTTTGGCTTACAAAATATCAGAAAATGTTTCTTTAAGAGCAAGTGAAATGGATAGATAATGTGCGGCTATAGAGCGCAGTACAGTACAGTGATCTTAGGGCACATACAAGCTTAATCTTTATGCGCATGGATTGAAATGAATTTAAAAACAAGAGTCAGCTGGTCTCTTGATTATGGTTTTTTTTTTTGTATATTGGTATAAAGTTTACCTGAATTCGAACTGGACTTGGCGGGCCGGGCTGATGACTATAGATATAGGTGCTCCTGACTCCGCTGAGTGAGACTGTGAAATGAGAATTCTCTGTGAGGGAAAAGAAGAAACGCATGAAATTCTTGTTTCTTCTAGGTATACCTACTATAAAATCTAACTTTGAGGGTCGGCTTTGGTTTACTTTGTGCATCGGTCGGATGGATAATATACGAAAGAATGAAAACACTTATTAATCTGCTGTGGATTAAACTATTTTATTTAGTTAGATCCGGATCTAAGTCAAGTGTTTGACTTTGGATATTGATTTTTTTTTTTTTTTAAGTACAGAAAAACAAAAAGTAGCTGTTGTTAGAGAGGTATGTTTTAAAAATAATTAAACAATTTTTGAAGTGTTGTGACAAATTTGTTATTAAATAGACGGTAATGTGTGTACCTAAGCGTATCTTTAGATATTATCTTAATGTGAAGCCGACCACTTGATTGGTATACGACATTTGAAGAGTATTAGATAATGGAAGCAGCAGACATGGTGGTATTCTTCAATGAGTTTATAATTAAAAAGGGGTTTTTAAATGAAAGACTAAATAGGTAATAAAAAAGCAATAGGAATTTGTAGGGTGTGGAATAGCCTAGAAGTAATAATAATAATAGAAAAAATATGCAAACGAATCTGGAGTAATTCAAAGGTTTTTTTTATACAGACTAATATGACTATATTTGGCCAAATGATTCCTCTTGTCCAGATAAGTAAAAGATTGTAAGGCAAGGGGGGGGGGGGGGCAAAATGTCACCCTTTCGACTTACAGGGTGATTAGTAAAATATGTTCTTTTTTCATTAAACACCCTATGTCTTCAAAAGTAGATACACCCTGTACGGTCTATTTTAAGACTGCATTGTATGCAGAACTTCATGGGCGTACTTAAAAAAAGGGGGAAATAAAAAAAAACGAAATTTTAAATTTGAAGCGTTATAACTCTGTAGAGGGGAGGGATACAGTGCCCGTCTTAAAATAGATCTACAGGGTGTACTTTTAAAGATAGGGGGTTTTTAATAAAAAAAAGCATATTTTACTAATCATCCTGTAACTCGACAGGATGAAATTTACCCCCCAACCGTGTGCCATACAATTTTTTACTTGTCTGGACGAGAGGAATCATTTTGCAAAATATAGTCATATTAGTCTGGGACACCCTGTATATAAGTTCAACCCTTTTAGCCCCGAATTATGAAAGAATGCAAAAAAGAATTAACAGACAATATTTTTATTTATAAAAACAATATATTCAAATAATTGTAATGAATTTGTTTTTTGAAAAAAATTACCGTTACGTAAATATGTGATTCTTTGATTCCAATTTAAGTCATTGGTAGTTAGATATATAGTAGTTATATCTATATAAAAAAACTATAATTTTTGTCTTTACTGGTTACTTATTTGTTTTCTGAAAAGATTGCTTGCCGCTTTAGCCTTAATATTATTTAACATGGAAAGCGTTTTTTTTTACACTTTTCACATCTAGTTCGAGTATAATTATGATCGCAGTGTCTGCATCTGCATTTTTGATCAGTAAGTTCAGGCCAATGATTTAATCTATCGTATCGGGCATCTTGAGGTGATCTAGGAGTAACTGCATTCCTCCTTATAGCCAATAGACTACAACTGGGATGGTCTCGCTTATTTATTGCACATTGATCTTTTGAAAGGAATGCATGGCTTATTTTTGCTCTAAATTTTACAAGTGGCATAAATATTTTTCTTTCAGCTGCTTGCAATAGCCCGGGTAAAGGCAGCCAGGCGTTACCAAAAGCTAAATCAAATCGGTAAAATGAAAAATAATTCGAAGGTAATATTTTTACCTTTTTATTTTATATTGATTTTATATAATGTTACCACCCATTTTTGAATTGCAAGCTCCAGTAACATTCTTTTCACAATTTCAATCGGTAATAAGTAGATATAACATGAACAAATTTGTTATCAAACCATATTAAAATTAGAAAGTTACTGTTAACATCTACTTTGAAATCAAATTACCCCTTTAGTCCTTCTTTAGATCCTTATCGTTTGCAAAGTCACAGCCGGCTAACCGGTTTTTGCGTATGGTTCCAATTGAAAGAAATCTTTGCTGCTTTAGAGTTTGACACAAATTGTAAGAAGAAAACCAGTTATCTGTTTCGGAATATCGTTTACGAGTTGTATAACTATGTCTCCGCTTAATGCTAAATGTGTGCTGGCAACACCAGTCGATTATCTAGTCTGAATTTCATCGTATCAAATACTACCGGCTCCTGCTCTAGCAAATAATTTTACTCCCCATTTATGCGGCTTACTCTTCATACATACAGTGGTGTGCAAAAAAATAGGTGTGTGAAGAAATTATGACATAAATTGGTTTTTTTCTCCACGTCATTTTAATTCAATTTTCTTTTGTTGTTGTTGAATAAATACAATATAGTAGACTAAAAAACATATATATATTTAAATGCTGTAAGTACAACTTAAACACTTTCAAATATTGGTTCATAACAAAAATTTGTGCTGTGAAAAAATAGGTGTGCTCATATTCTGAAGTATAAAACAAGAGGAGAGAATTAATGTAATTGCTTATAGTAAGTTGCTTCCTTTTTTCGAAGCATCGAGTCAATAAGCCATCTGCACCCCTCTGGAGTATTGGACATCCAAGCAGTTTTCGCAGCTTGCCAACTCAAAACATTGATTTTATTTTCATCATTTGATTTGAATTACACGATGTCCTTCTTTTGGAAATGTACAGTAAAGCTTAAAATTTTTATTTAACCGTGCAATGAGTTTACACCTATTATTTGCACAGCACATATAGTTTTTTATAAATGGATATTTGATATTATTTAAGTCGTACAATATTTAAATAGTATTTTTTTTATTCAAATATATTGCTATATTGCTTAACGAAAAAGATATAGCTCAAAAATAAAGATTTGGGGAGAAAAAACGAATTTATGATGTCATAATTTCTTCCCATACCTATTTTTTTGCACAGCACTGTATACTGGCGAGGACTTGTTTCCGGATTTCATTTGGATCATAATTTCATCTATATAAGTGTGTACATCTGCCTAAATTTTTAGAAATTGTCTTTGAGCGCAGCTATAAAAGAACGAAACTTAAGTAATTTATCATAGTTTGGGTGATCTCTTGTCAACATCTTGCTGTTATCAGAACCGTGCAAGTAAGTTCGTAATATTGAAAGGCGATTTTGAAACATTGTATTTGGTATGGGGGGTTTCTTATAGACATATTTCATTGGTATTGACTGATATACCGCGTTGTTGGACTGAGTACAAGTTTGTTTGGAATACCTACTAAATTTTGAATTATTTTGTCGTAAACGAATCTACTAAAGTATTGAAAACTAATGGTGGATAGGAAAAAACGTCCTCCATTTCTTTATTTTGCCACTTAGTAGGCATCTGGAATCTTAATTAAGTCCTTTTGGATTGTTGCCAGTGAAATGTTTTTTTTTCATCATTATGAGCATGTTTAGACGAGATTTGAGGTGCTTCAAAATGCTCTTCATGATTACATAAGTCAACTTCCTGCCCTTGCTGCCATCAGTCGGCGGCACAAATCAGTGTTGGACGTAATCTGATTTCAGTGTAATTTAATTAATAATTCCATTACAGTTTAGTCAAATTACCAAGTAATCTAATTAATATGTATTTGATTACATTTCAATCAGATAACTTATGAAAGAATATGTAATCTATCAAATGTGTAATCTGTTACAATATAATTCATTTATTTTGTAATCTAATTACATTGTAACAGATTACTTTATAGAGTCAAACGGGGTTTTTATAGTTGTATATATACGTGAAGATAGCAATAGTTTTCTTGTTGATGAATTATCAAATTACAAAATTAAAATAGTATGGAATATAGATCGTTGGGACTTGATTAAGATTATTTTGAAGCTTTGTTTCGCTATAATAAATAACGTATGTTACTTTAAGTAACTATAAAGTATTCAAAGGTAACTAATAACTAACTAAAGAAGTTTTTAGTAACTAGTTAGTTCTACTTAATTATTTTTTTCCCATCACTAATGACACGGCCACAAAGTCATGTACGTAACTAACTTCCTTGCATATTTACACAATACTCCAGTATGGAAAAATTCCATTTGGGAATGAAATTCATAAAATTTAGAAGGCTTATAACATGTAGTGGAATTGACATGTAATCACACTAAACGTTAATCGATTACATTATGTAATTATGCAAAAGGATTACATTAGTAATCTGTTACAAAATAATCTGATTACCGATTACATGGTCAATTGTAATTGTTAATCGTTTATCAGATTAAATTTTTTCCAACACTGGAACAAATGCATCGACAAATTATGTAAAGTAACAACTACACACTGCAATGCTCGAAACTGAAATTATCACGTGACTCATAATAGCCAATTAAAATACGTGCTGCTTCAAAAGCTACCTGTACTTCCTGTGAATTTTAAGTTGCACTTCATTCCTGCCCCCCAACCATCATCCTACTTACAAATGTCGTGCGGCAGAGACAGAATACTGACCCCATCTGTGGATAACAGAAAAAATAGTGTATAGAGAAGTTAATGAGCTTTAATTTTTATAATAACTATCATCGCGATCGGATCAACAATTATCAAGATATGCTGAAAAAACTGGATCGGAGCACCTTTTTTCAAGATGATCGATCGAGTCTTTTAGGTAGAGGTCAGGACTTTTACTATCTTCAAAAGTATGCCTAAATAAAGATCTTCATCAATTTATACCTTTTTACCACTTATTTTTTCTAATTTGACTGCGCTATTAGTTCTGACATTTAAAACTCACAGGAATTCACCGGATTTAGACTGTAGAATATCTGCCATATGTCGATTTTTTCAATCAAACATATTCTGTCATCCAAACATCGTTCAATATCGACCAGATAGGATTTCTTGAACCTTTTTGGATTTCTCTAAGAATTTTCATTGTGTTAACCATAACCACATTTTCTCAAGTTATTGCAGTGTACAAAGGGGGTCTTTATATCTGCCATAAGTCCTTACAAACAACTTCGTATCTCTGATCGGGGGTCACCCCGTGTGACTGATTAAAAAAAACTTTTTTTTTGCATAAGTTGCATCCAAATATAGTGCAGAATATGTGGGTAAAATAATTTTCCGATATTCTGAGCCGTTCGAAAGTTACAGCGTTAATGAGTCCAGGTATTTGGCGCGTGCGCTCGAGCATCAGACCCCTTCTCCTGCGCGTTGGTTTCTTACCTGAGCCCTTTCAATACAAACATAGATTTAAATGTACAATAGAGAAGCCGTTATATCTCTAAACTCATTTTCTGTTTCCAATATGACGGTTAGTTTAGTCTTAATTGAGCACCAAGAGTGTTCGAATTTTATTTGTGATAATCGTATTTGAACTTTTAAACGCGTTTTTCTGAAGATTACGTTTTTCTAACTGGTCTCCACGATATCTCAAAAACGGTTTGACCGATTGTCTTGAAATTTTAATGGTAGATTCGGCACAAATATAGTCATCGAGTGAACTAAAATAATGCAAAAATTCCGGACCGTTTTTTTTTTTTTCGTAACAAAATGATCGAAAAAAATCACGAAATTTGAAAATTAATTTTCAAAACATCTCAATTATTAAATTTTCAATATTTTCGAATGATTCTAGTTCATTCGATAGCCACAGCTTCATAGATTGAAACGTCGTTTGGTTTTTTGATTTCAGATAAGCCAATTAGCCGGAATCATGGAGACCGTCGACAAACTTTTTTTCGACATGGGTGCCTTTGTAGTGGTGCAACACACATTGTGATAAATATTTTGGTCTGAAAATATTGTGGCTTACTGCTGAAATGTCAATTAATATATAGTAAAAAGTTCAAACATCTACAATTTCTATTGTTTGTCAAAACAACATCCCAAAAAAAGGTCAAAAAACAGGCGGTCACACGGGGTGACCCCCTTAAGCACATTAGTATAGTACCCTTTACGAAGCCGCCAGCTGGGAGCTCCAAATAGCTCAACTGCTGGGCTCGCTGCTATTTACATAATTAATTCATTTCAGATCATAGATGACTTTTTTTAAGGACATAGGTGAACTCTTTTCTGCTCAATAGCTTTTAATTCACTCCACGATCTTTCAGTAGTTTACTGCTTCTGTTTGTATGATTTTTGGTTGCTCGATTTCTGACTTTTTTGATGATTCCATTAAGGAAATCAAAAACGTCGACAAGTGGTAGGATGTTTTAACTGTATGCCAGTACTCTGAAAAGGCTAATATAAAAACAGTGAAAAAATAGTTGCGTTGATTTCGTTCATTGGAAACAAATTTATTTGGTTCTAAAAAATCTCTATAGGTAGTCATGATTTTACATATGAGACAAATTATCAAATTTCCATGATTTCAATCTTCACAAAACATCAAAATAGAACCTGGAAAAATTTGGTTCAAGTTTTGAAGGTTTTATTCTACAAAAGCATGGCAATGTGATAATGTTTTATCAATTTAGAAAACCATAAACATTTATAATCGTTCATTTCCCAGAATAAATATTATTCACGAACAAAATTCCCACTACGAATTTGTTTGTGTTCCTTTTGGTATCAAAATTTTATGAGCTAAAACCATTTTGTTCCCAATTGGAATGATACAAAGCAAAAAACCATTTTTTTTTCCTGGGAACAAAACTAATTTTTTCGTTTTCGCCAGATCGGTTTCAATTTAATCTCGTTTTTGTTCAGAACATTTTTTCAGCTGTTGTGAACCAAAATCATTTGAAACCAAAATGAATCGTTTTTTACGACCCTTCTTAAAATGTGTGGGGCAATAAATATCACCTCGGTTATCTTAGCGAATTCACTGACGACAATTTTACGCCCAGGTACCAAAATGTCAAGACGATAATTAAAAAAAAAAAAAAAACGAAACATGATATCCGTACATGAACAAAAGAGTTTAAGAGTCATCAGACAGATGATCCTGAACGAAAAAAAAAGTATTATTTGCACAGTATCAGATTTGGTAGAGAAAATTTTTGCAGACTATATGAAGATGAAAAAGAAATTTTGAGCACAGTTTTTTTTTTATTTTTTTGCAACTGCGATTCTCGGGTGATAATTACTTACTTGCAAACGGAAGTAATGGCAAAACATCACTTAAAAAAAATATTGAAGTTTGTTGATATTATTTGGTCTAAGCTGAGACAAGTTACGTCTAGATGTGAAAACCTCACAAAAAAGCGGTCGAATTAAAACGAGCTAATGCTCTCTAATGGAAAGCTCTATACTTCTCTCTCTCTCTCTCTCTTGCTGTATTATGCCACGTAGTTGTATGTTGTCTGTGGTCTAAGTAAGGTATAAAGCGAGAAAACTGCAATACATAAATCCATGGCGGTTACAGTACATATACTTAGTTACTGGGACTCGTATCACCTTAATACTGAAAATCTATAATGTAAGACAAAATTTAAAACTTTTAATAGTAAACTAGTGTTGACAGGCGAAGTTACAGATTCTTTCCTAAGTCCTCCCCATCATGTGTTTTACATATGTATATGATCGCAATATTTCATGATATTTTTGAGAAGTTTTAAAATGGTTTGCTATTCGCAAACAGAAGAATAGTGATGGAAGATAATAACTATCATACCTTTATTGATTGAATAGGTACCGTAAAATGTTCTAACTTTGGCAGTTTTTGGGGCATTTCATAGATCTGCACGAGAAATTTGGTCTCATCAATCTAAAAAAAATTGAATTATGTCTACCAGGGTGGAAGTAAAATATAGTGGTAGATAACAGTTAAACAAAATATTTATTTATTGAAATATAATTAGGATCGTTGTAGTTAAATTACGGAAACATGGGGACCCGATCTCTTAAAATTCAAGGACCGTAACTGTTATGGGACTTTTAGAAAAAATCTTGAAGTAATAGTTAAAATTTCATTTGTTTTTAGTTCTATATAATTGTTATAGAAAATGTAACAGTTCTAAAAGACAACTGGCTTAAGTGGTATACGTGAATGTTTTATGTGTCCTTTCTTTTGATCTGTTGATTCCAAGGAAAATATGTTTGAGAACATTGACTGAGAAGTGGTTCTTTGTATATATGACCAAACGTTCATCTGAGATTTTTCAGTTGGGTCGAGTGAAAATGACTGGTCATCTATAGATCCCTGCGCGCTATTATTGCCCGTTCAGCTATCCTTATTATTATTCGTTGCAAGCAATCTTATTGTTAAGAAGATATTATCATGTAAGCCCTGGGCGAGCATTAATATTTTCTAAGATTAATTGAGTTTCTCCAAATTTTGCTAGTGAGCAACTCAGCGATAGATGCCTAGTCTTTTGTTTCTATACCAATTCCACGATTGATTCGTCCAGGTTTCCTCCCAATAAAACTTTCCTTTTAATTGATTAGAATTACAAAGGAGGTAAAACTAAATAACAACTTATTAAAATTACAAAGGAGCCAAAATTAGATCACAAATTTATTAAGTTAATTAAGAATAAATCGATAAAAATTTTAAGCTGACGTAAAGTGTGATTCAAATAAATTATACCATTCGATAAAATAAGCATGAAAGTGATCTAAATCCCATTCAGTCAAATTATACCTTTCGGAACTGGCTCGAATCACTTTGGCGGTTGTCCATAAAAAAGACCGATTCTTGAGCTTTTGGTCATCGAACTTCTATTGTAGGAGATCAGAGGTACTGATTAGACCTCTCTGATCGTTGGATCGAAAAGTTCGATGTTTTTGTATTTGTGATTTTACTCCATATAAAAAATTACATTGGTGTTCAACACTTATAACATTTAGCAAACCTTGCTGAGCTAGAACAGGGATCGACGTGATCTCTAGTTGCGCTCAAAAGGGAGCGTAACAAAGACTTCTAAAATTTTAGATCATAAGATAATAGTTATTTATTAATTGTATTTGTTTTGTACAGTCATAACTATTACCGAAGACTTGTATTTATTTAAATCTTTGATAAAAGTCCCAAAAGACTTCTATTTGTTAAGTCTTATAATAATAGCCTTCGCAGATTTTTATACTTTGAACTCAATGCTAATTGTTTCACAAACTTTCATTAATTAAAGTCTTTTCATATAACTCCCATTATAAGACTTCTAAGAGAGAAGCCTCAGTCTGCAATCTGGTCTATGTAATCTGCAAATAAGGTTTCTTCTTGCTCACTAAGAACATAAGGTCAACCAGTTTTCGGTATTCAGCTATATGATTATTTACTGACCAGATCGTAAGTCACAATTCAGCTTAATATAGTTGCCCAGTCGTTCTATAAACATTCCGAGTTTATTAAAATACTGCCTAAAAAGCAAAGGCTAAAAAATAGAACTCTAACTAACACCACAATCAAGGGACAAAGAATAAAAAAAATAATCGCGTCACTATTATTAACTGCAATCACTGCAGTAGAATTGGGAATTGGTTACCATATGTTTGAATACTTTGGAAATAAGGCATCATATTCATGAAAAGGAAATCATGGTCAAAGTAACAAAAAGGTTTTAATCATTTAGAGGACACCTTGTTGACTAAATTACATCCCACCGCTTAGTCTGTCATGATAGCGATATTATATTATTCGGTTGTAGGTTGCATAGTTCCATACTTGAGGTCTTTTTTGTTAATTTGTTGTCTGCAGACAATTTTTGCGAGTGTGTTCCACCATCCAAACGACAATATTAATTCTCTGACTGGCAACACTTGCGATTTTCCCTCCTCCATTTCTTACTTACAATGAAGTACTCATAGATGGCACCACGGGCAGGTAAAGATAGAATTAGGTAACGTAACAGCTTTTCGATTGATTTTTTTTTTGTAATTACAAACTGCTATCTATTTAGCTATGTATATGTATACCTACTTACCTACAAAATATTAAGTAATAGTAACTATTTGCATTGGTCTCTCAATCATATTTAAAAACTCACATATCCCCGTATTAAGCCAGAAATAAAAAAAAAACTATCAATATTCCCTTAATACATATGCAGACAATGAAATGTATCCGAAACAATTTTCATGTTCCACTTATTTTAAGCTAAATCCATGTATTACATATACACATACATACATACGTCCATACAGACATAGAGGTATTATCTTCATTTAATCATTTAACCACATAAAAAAAATATTTTATGAAATTCAAAATTATTGTAGCATAAAAGCTAATGAGCTTGGGTAGGTAAAATTGCACGAGAACGAATCCACACATTTTTCCGGGCAGATAATTCATTAGAGCTGTTGGCCACGGAATGCGTTTTGCTATTTTAATTTGTGTGGATGGAATTTATAAATTAGTTTAAAATGATTTTTTTTAAAGGATCTAGTTTTGTGGTGAAACGGAAGTACCACAGTTGGGATGGTAGAAAAAAAATCCCAATTAATACAGGTATGGGAATATTTTTGGTGATTTCATTTTATTTCTTTATTGCATTCATTTCTTTTGATATAAAAATAAAATTTGTATTAAAATTGCACAATTAATTCTCTTCCAAAAAAACTTGAATTTTGATACTTTAAACAAACTGCAACTGTGTGTATGGGATACGGGCGGAGAGACAAAAAAAATTAATTAATTAGAAACTAACTATAAAACATAGTGCGCCATAGCCATCAGTTTTAAGTGGGCTTGTAAAAAAGTAAATTGGTGCTATTAGTTCAGAGGGAACAAAGACCTCCCACAGTTTTATTGAAAATTATACCCAAATTTGAAACTATAATACAACAACGCAACGAGTGTCTCATCAATTAGCACAGATGGAAAATTAATATTATTCGAAATTGAGACACATTGTTTTTGAAGGCTTTTAGTGTAGCAAATTGGTCATGTAGATGAAATTCATCATTTACCCCCCGAAACACTATCTTCAATAAGTTTTCGAAGGTTTAACTGTGCATTATCTGCATAGAGTTACAAGTCACTGAACTACAATCTTCATAGAGATAGGAGCTCAAGATAGCCAAACAGGGGTTGCAAGAACTCCAACATATACATCTGTTCAGATATCCACGATGCGCTCCTGGCTGTGCCTTCTCAAGACTGAGCGGAAACTACTCTGGAACTGCTACTCGAAACTCCAGGTACTGTCTCGGAATAGCAAAGTAACTTTGCTTTGGGTTCCTGAACATAAAGTGGAGTGAAAGGTAATGAAAAAGCGGACGAACTGGCTAAAACTGGAGCCGACAGTCCGTATATTGGTCCCTAACCGACATTTGGCCTACCAAAATGCCACTTTAGGTGGAAACTGCATAAATGGGAAAACAGGAAACTGAATTTGCTCTGGACTAAGGCGCCCCATATGAAGCGAATGAATTCTTCACTCCTTTCCAGACGCGCTAACTAATTGGTCTTAGCAGACAATCGTTCAGGCTGTTTACAAACGCAGTCACTGGACATGGCTCCTTCCGTAATTTTTTGAAGAAGATAAGCAAATCCAACAGCGAACTGTGTCGACTGTGTGAAGAAGAAGATAAAACTCCGAATCATGTTATATGTGAGTGTCTAGCGCTTGCAGCTTTAAGATTGCAAATCACTGGAGAAACACTTCTCTCCAAATAAGGTTTGCAATCTAACCCCAAGGGCAATAATCGAGTTCATTAAAAGACTAGCTTTTGCTTAACCACTTCAGGGAAAGGCACAACAGATCTACTCTGATCGCGGTATCCTCATCATCCTAGTGGCCTAGTCGCAGCTGCTCTTAACCTAATCTAACACAATGAAACAATTCATTAATAAAGAAAGGGAAAACAACAAAAGATCCCAAAGTAAATAGATCCTTTTGGCCCACCGATAGGTGGATAGTGAAATTAAATGCTATAATAAGCTTTCAATGGTTTGCCGAGCCACAAGCCGTGTATGCAAAGGCTGTGCTAAAAATAAATTCCTTATTTTGATTTTGTTTGGGGTTGAAATCCTTATTGCCGTCCCAGAAATCTTACAATTCCTTTATACTATCAGACCCAGAGCTTATCCGACAGGAATTGCATTAACGTTAGTAAGTTAGTAAGTAGAATTCATGAAATCTTCGTCGAAAACAATGCTTTTGACGAAGATTGGATCGGGAACTTTTCACACTTAAACCTAATTGAGACATTGGAACGCATAATTAATGTTCCTGGTCCGCGTGGGTGAAATTAACCCGTGATTTTTTGTTTTTAGTGAAAACAAGCAGAATTGATTGCAACTTTAAGTTTTCGCCAAGATAGCGAATCTAGGTACCCATAAACGACATCTTCGTAGGTCTGGATCGGCATGATTACTAGACGCATCTTATTTTCTAATAAAGTAAAATGTGCAGAATACCTTAGACGTCTGATGAAAGCATAGATCTTCGATATAGAAGAGTTAATGTAATCATCCCATGCTTTGTTTATGGTAATACCAAGATTCGTGACGTTATCAACGAAAACTATAAAACTTCCATTAGGAGGAACGGGAGGTAACTACATTCCCGTTTAGAAGCCACGCTTGAAAATTCCAATGTATTTACATTTACCAAGGTTCAATCGCAAGCTATTTGATCCTTAAACAGCTATTTTTGCATGGTAAATTTGTACGTCATCTACGTACTACATACATATATATGAATTTGAGCATACCTGACAACAGAAGTCATATCGTTGATCGCCCTCCTTATCAACGATATCGTCGGTGATACTTCATAACCGGAGACTACTAATGTCACTACCGCAGTCATTAATCTTCCTTTTTTTTTATTATTATTATAAAGAGAAAATAATGGCTACTGGATTGGACGGCAAACATCATATCTTTGAATTTTAGATATAAAATTCATAAAACAAGTTGTAGGTTCTTAGCTACGTTACCATTAACTTCAAAATTGGATTTTGCTACTCTATTCAGTTATCATATTGCTAGTCTTGCGGTTATGCAATATCACCGACGACATGACTTCTGTTGTCAGGTATGCCGAAATTCATAAATATAAGCGGAGGGTTGCAATAATAGAGCCCTGTGGTATTCCATAGAGAAAATTTCACTTACTCCTTTGAAATTCTTTTGACCTCCATTGAATAGCGACCTTCACTAAGATTCTCACAACAAGATCATCATTGTACTATTCCAGTTTCTTTTGATGAAACTAATTTACGATACACCGCCACTAAGCATTCTTGGTATTGTTTCCAAATACTAGGTAAGTATCGAAAGAGACTTCTTATCACATAGATAGCGACGTAACCGATTTGGCTGAAATTCTGTCAGCTTGTTGCTTTATACAAACTATTAACACCATTTAAATATTTTGCCAACATTTTGTTTATTGCATCAGTTACAGCTCTTTGAAAATCGCAAAAAAATTCCAGTTTCCAGTTTCTACCAACTTCAAAAATTCATATCCCAGTTATATACTAAGCCGATTTTAATGATCTAAACCGTTTTGGGAAGGATATATTTCAGGTTTTATAGGAAAAATAATCTTGGTGTATTTTTTGTAAAAAAAGTATATTCGGGGATAGGGGATATATCCTTTATCCTTGACAAAATCCTGGATGAGAGAGACATGTGGCGGTTTACGGGTTTTTTCAGAGCTTTAAAGGCCCAAATCTAAGGAACAATCTGTAAAAATTTCAAAGTGAGTCGGGTTCACGTGCCATAAATATTTTAGTGAGAAAAGTCCGAGAGAAATCACTTGCTGTAAGTAAAGGGGACCGAGTTGGCAAGTATGAATCATTTGAGCTCATATATAATATCTTTAATATCAGTATTTAAATTGTATTGACAATTTATAAGCTGAGAAAATCTCAGCCAAGTCGGTGACATCGCTTCAAAAGTTATTCGGGAGGCGGTCGACGAACCGTGGAATGGCCCCATAATAATATAAATTGAATTTTTTTTTAGTATCACCCACTATAATTTTTATGCCCCAAATGATGAAATCATGGGGATACTACGTTTGTAAATCCGTTTCTATAGCACAGAAATAATGATGGTAGATCAAAATTTATTAAACACCTAAGCATAATATTAAAAGTTATTTTGATTTTTGCCTGTCCGTCGGTCTATACGCAACTTCTCCCGTCCGCCCTCACGATAACTTGAGAGCGCGTGTACTTAAGCTGCTGAAATTTTGCACACTGGATCTAAAGAATAAAGTAAATTTAAGTTGGAAAACGTGGTCAATCGGGCAACTTCTTCGTAGCGTTGCCATAAAATTTTTTGTTGGGTACTGCCTGTACTGTTTTCATAATAATAGTAAATAAAATTTCAAAACTGGACTTGGTGGTGTCATACAAAACTTTGGTCTTTCACTATATATATTTGGACACTGCCTGAATATGCGTCGACGTGGAGAGCTCAACTTTTATACAGGGCGTTTCCATAGAAATTGTAAATACTAGTTCAAAAGTGGACTAAATCGGGCAACCCTTTCTTGGTATTGCCATATAAAAAGTTAGGTTATTTTTCCGTAGACTGTGAAAACGAAAAGTCCTAGACGTTTTTATTGTACTGCGAAGCTCTGCAGAATGAGATCCTATGAAATTGGTTATAATCATGTGTACTGTACAGACGTACCGTTCTAGAAATAGATGCGAAAAACCACTGATAAAAACTATTTTGAATAAAATTCATTTGTGGAATATTCATATAAAAACTGATTCAGAAATAACCGAATGAAAAAATCAACAAGGAAACCTTTTTCTTTGTTATCCAATATGTACAACATGTTAGCCCAAAATTTTTGAATTGGCCTTAGTTCCGGACAATTTGGAGGATTATTTTCTTTGGGTACTACTTATGGGGACAACACAATCACTGTCAAGTATAACATGGACCGCTGGCATTACAGAAATTCCTTACATTAACATGGGATCACTTTTCTGCAGATTGGACATCGTGAAATCTCTCGCTTTTCTGTCGTAGCGGCAAGTTTCTAAGTCCAGCCAAAAGAAAGCTGATGCATCATGCTTTATAAAGAATGGAAGAACGCGCTTCTGAAGACACCCCTTAACATATACATCCGTATTGATTGTGGCTGTTGTCACGAAAGGTAATGATTTCTGGCAGCACGAACATATTGCTTGCCAAATTAAATATATAACGGGAAATTTAGTGCACCGACGATTCTTAAACTTAAGATCTACGTCATAGCTATTTTTTTACCGTATAAAATTCCTGCCCTGGAAGCTAGTTGAAGTCCGCTTTCGTCTAAGTTTCATCATCCATAATGCAGCAGTTGCATTTCGTTGGAAATTTTCATATAAATTACGGCTCCTGGATCTTGCAACTTGGTTCCTTTCTGGTGTTCTGTTCAGTGTTTTCTGAACATGGAAATTTCATAGGTCTTCTCTTCTTTTAATGATATGTTAAGATTTCGTTTAAAGTTGTCTACCATTACTTTGGCCAATTTTTGATCTACCGAACATGATTTCCATCCGACTCGGATTTTTCTCTGGACAGTACAAGATTCCCGAAATTTATTGAGAATGGTCGCCTTCGGGATTTTCAACTGTTTAGCTAAGCCTTTTTGAGACCATATTCGGATTTTCTATATATGCATGTGTGAAAAGAATTAATTTGCGAAGATCTTCTTTTCTCCATCTGCCATTTTCACTGCATAAGAACTTTGCACTTATTGGCTTGCAATTAGGCCCGAATTACACTTACGACTGATCAGTCGACTGCGACTTTGTCCAAATGGTAAATACATGTGTGGCAAGGTTAAATTGCAATTTCGACTTCGGATGCGACTGTGACTGAAGCTGAACTTTGGTCAAAGCCGGCACTTCTAGTTTGAAGTGAAGTAGTTCAAACTTTAATTTAATTACAAATTTCACCTCAGCGTCGACTTCGATTGAATTTCCAGTCGCAGTTGACTGATCAGTCGTAATTGTAATTCGGGTCTTATAAGTACACAAAGTTTTATAGATGCACTCTTATCAGCGTTCCCTAATTTTTTTTATCTGGTGATGAGTAATGTGAGGGGATAGGTGATCGGTTTTTTCTGAATCAATCTTTACGTAACTTTTATGAGTTTTCGTCAGTATTTTCTAATCCGTACTGTCAGAAGAGCCAATAAATAAATTCAGATACGCATGTTTGAAGTGTATCCATTAAGATTTTTAATATAAAAATAATAATGTCGGCAGATATAAATGCTTTTACTGACATTTTTGGGGGAACAAGTATGGGTGCTTCTTAGCAAAAATGAAACCAATTGAATTTCAATTTTTTAGTAATTGTACCAATTCCGTTTTATGTCCGCAAAAAAAAAATGTACAATTGTGTGTTATCAGCAAAGAATTCCAAGTGAATCATATTTATCATTGTGGCATTTTCGTCAACATATAATTGAGGATAATTGAATCGCGGACAGCCCTTATAATGAAGTACAATAAGCTGCAAAAATGCGAAAATGAGTGGTATTAATAATAAATGATAGGAGCTGCGCGAGTTTTTTTATCCTTCCTGATTCATCTCGTGGTCTCCATCTTTGGCATTCGAAATTGCCTGTATCACAATTGTATATAAGTATGTCTTATGTCTGATAAAGACTGTTCGGTAGCTTGAATCCACTTCCACTACAACATTCATCCGCATCGTAAATAACTTGAAAAATACATTTTTTTCCATGTGCACACACTGGTGATGCACACAAATCACACAAGTCTCATACAATATATATATGTACATAACAGAATCCACCAAGAAGAATCCTACAGGTATAAGCGATGAAGGTACTCCGCATCAGCCTGGATGAACTGAAGACAATGTCATTCCTGGATGCGCTCATGTGATAATTGGCCGACTTTTTATGGCAATAATAAGAGAGGAGCCCCGCACATTACTTGGTTGATGGAGGGATAGGGGAGGGGAAATGCCGAAGGGCGCTGAAGCTGCGCAACTTAAAAACTTGTCAAATGATTATTCAGCAATTTTATGTTAGGGACATGTCAAAAGCATCACGTTAAAGTGAAGGCAACTTGTCTTCTTATTTATACAATTACTTTGAGCCGATCATCGTTTTCAGACCAAACTCGGCCCCGTACACATATAATATCGCCGAGATGGGGCTCTCAGCCCAATGGCCCCCCTGATGAAGTCCAAGCTTTAGCGGTAGATACATATACTACTCTATACGCTAAAGTAAGTAAACAAGTACCCCGGTTATTGGTTCGACAACGGTTGCTATACTGGGGGCACCTATGCCGTATATTATCCGAGTGCTATATCAGATGCTTGCCCTCGTAGTACGCAGTCGCAGTTGGAGTCAGAATGGAATGACGCGATATTAAATTTTATGGCATATAAAGCGAGCTGTAAACTGCATGTGCACAGGAGGCAATCTCGTATTATTCTTTAGCGAGGAATTATTTATGTCTTCGGAAACAATTATATTGTTGAAGTTGATTCCTTGCTTGACGAAGCTGATTTGCTTCGGACTCCCCTCTCAGTTTATTGTTGTTGCTGTTGTTGGTGCTGTTGCTGCTATTCCTGATCGCTCAGTCAATCAGGCTCAGGAAGGAACCTAAACTTAACTTGTTTCTTTCTCTGTGTGAAGAGATATTTTATTTCCAAGTTCTATATACACAACACACACATACATACGTAAATATACTTGGACGACTTTCATTTATAGATTTTTCCTTATTTTTGTTTTCTTTTACTTTATCACAAGATGAAATTTATGTGTAACGACCGCGCCCGAATATGTTAGTTTTTTGTTCGCACATTAGGGCAAATCCTTTTTGGAAATTTTGAACTGCAAAAAAAGTGCTCCATTGGGCGCACATGGAATTTTTAACAAGGTATATTACCTCCAGGTTATTAAATGTGAAGATTTTATCTCATCATATATTTCAAATAGCGCCCGATGTTTGAGAAATGATGAAACGAAATCATAAAAGAGAATTGTCCAAAGTTATGTGGCAGAAATTACAGGGATGCGACATACTTTTGCGGTCGGCATATATCTTTTGACAAAGTCTGATTATGTGTTTTTGGGCGGCTTCAAAAAATTAAGATAAAAAATTTATAACTATATTGTACGGTTATATCCTATAGGTATCTTTCATTCGTTCCAGAATGTGAGACTAGAGGAATGGATATATGTAACTCAGATGAAATATTTTTCGACCTATCTAAAAGTTTTCGAAACAGGTAATATCATTAAATTATTGCATTTTTATTTTACTTTTTTCATTTAAAAATATTCGTCATTACAATAATAATTTTTGTAGTTTTGGATTCCGTGGAACTAGCCCTGGCAGCACTTGATCCACATCTGAAGATAGAACAGATATGACCTATTTTTGGACAGTAACTGTAGCGTCGGCGCTCTCAGAATACAAATCACGCAGTTTATCCAATATTTTTAGAAACAAAATCGTTCAGTGCAAAGTCGGGTGTGTATAGGGTAGATGAGACATTAATTCTTCATTTGAAGATGCTAAAGAATCAGTTTTTTGCGGTAGGTACTGCATAGGAAGAGGTGTTGACATAGTGCAGAGCGATCCATGATTGAGGTTATGTTTTTCGAATTTATTACAACATACTCGGAAAGTAAATGGTATTGCAATATTGACCATACGAAGATCTGTAAGCAAAATTGTGAATATATGTAACCAGATCGAAAAATTGCGATAATTTTCTTATTAATGAGATTATCGAACTTCCATCAATTGAGCCAACTGACGTGCACTTTGTGGCTCAAAGATATAAAGCTCAGGTTTCGTTACCTATTTTGATGTTGTAAATTCAATTTCGCCCACCTTGCTTGAATTTTCTGAGCATTTTCTTTGAATAAGAGTACGTCCACAGCGAAACTAGTCTAGGCGTGGCATGGAGAGGAGAGGAGAGGCGAGGAGAGGAGAGGCGAGGCAATGCGTGGTGAGGCAGGGCCAGGCGAGGCAATGCGTGCTGAGGCTGGGCGAGGCGAGACTATATCAAGAGTTAAGACATAAAATGATTGCACGCTATACTATGAGAGTGTTCATAACAATGCTGAGCAGCGCGTGATGTTAGCGGCGATCTACACAGTTCCGCTTCAATGATTACGTCCACTAGATTTGGCGATATTGGAGAAGTCCATCTTACCTCAATCCGGTTGGTTGATTCAATTCATCCAGATGAATATCAGCATTCTAGCGATTCTGCAAGTTTAGTTATTCTCAGAAATACATACTGTCAAAAGACAACCTTAACTGCTGGTTCAAGCCATCCAGACGAACATCAGCATTATAGCGATTCTTCAGGTTCAAATCTATATATATATACTGTCAGAGGGGCACCCTGAACTCCTGGTTCAAGCCATCCAGACGAAGGTACATCAGCATTCCAGTGATGCTGCTAGTTCAAACCGTTTAGACAGGTTGTTATGGAGCGTCTGTTTTTTTATTTTTTTTTTATTTTAAAGGCAGGGGGACAGGAGACCCTATCAGAAGCACGGAGGGTATAGCGGCCCATTGTGCTGTTCTGCTAGAAGGCCATTTACCAAAACCTTCCTGTCCTCTTAATGAAGCGCATCTGGTCTTCGTGAGGCAGCTTTTTCAGCTCACCCATAGATAGAAGGACAGACCCTAGAGTATCCAGCCTACATCGAGCGAAGGCCGGACACGTACACAAAAAGTGTGCGGTTGTCTCGGGCTCGCCCTCCAGGCAGGACAGATACTCAGGGCTGTCAACAACTCCCATCCTTGTTAGATGAGCGTGAAGTGAGCTGTGGCCGGTGATGATGCCAAGCACAGTTCTACATTATTTCCTTCCATTCACCAAAACCTTCCTGTCCTCTTAATGAAGCGCATCAGGTCTTCGTGAGGCAGCTTTTTTAGCTCATCCATAGATAGAAGGGCAGACCCTAGAGTATTCAGCCTACACCGAGCGAAGGCCGGACACGCACACAAAAAGTGTGTTGTTGTCTCGGGCTTTCCCTCCAGGCAGGACAGATATTCAGGGCTGTCAACAACTCCCATCCTTGTTAGATGAGCGTGAAGTGAGTTGTGGCCGGTGATGATGCCAACCACAATTCTACATTGTTTCCTTCCGAGCCCCATGAGAAAATCGGAGATATTCCCATTGGGCCCATCAAGAAACAGTTGTGTACACCTGCAGGTACTCAGGCTCGCCCATCTCTCCTGATGCTTTCTATGAACATCCGCTTTGATTACAGACCCGATATTCGAGGTGGCAACGCCTGCGGCGGGTTCCGATCTGAGGAACGGAGAAATAGAGCCAGCTGTAGCTAAAAGGTCAGCCCTTTAATTCCCCATGATCCCGATGTGACCAGGAACCCACAGAAGGGACACCTTGACGTGGATACACAACTTGTCCACAGACGACCTGCAATCCCCCAGTAACTTAGATGTTATCCGAGGGCCACTCAGAGCCATCAAGGCTGCCTGACTATCCGAAAGGGTAGCAATGTCCTTCCCCTGGATTTGTATATAAATAGCGGGCATCTGTTTACTTTTCAGGTTAAACCCAGTGCTCGAGACCACTACGTAAGTTCGTGGTGACTATTCCCCCTTGGAACTATTTTCGAAGATATAAGAAGACGTCCTATCGGTGATAACTGGTTAAACTCCTCAGAACAGCTTTCTGCTCAACAACAATGAAGCTAATGGGCTAAGTCACCTGATTTTCATCCGTTATAAGTTTACCCACAGCATCGATGCAGTCGTCGAAGACAGATGCAATCATGAAACTTATCATTTTCATTGTAAGTACCTTATCTTAAGCTCATAGAAGGTTGTCCAAGCATTAAATAAATACGGTGCTTAAAAGGAACCACCTTTTTGGGCCAAAACTTTAAGGCAAGATCTAGAGACATCTTATGGTCTGTCGAAGTCACTCGAAAAGTAATGTGTATATCAGGATGTTACAGAAATTTGGTTTTTAACTTTTTGCTATATTTCTCTACCACCACACCCAACTCAGAAAATTTCTATCAATCAAATACGGGAAAAGATCTTTTTTATTGTTTTGAAATTTGAATAAGTCAGGTTAATTTTAGTTGGAAGACAGTTTTATAATTAATATTCGCGATTATACTTATTTTATTCTTATTTTTTCTCCTTCGTCATTCAATAAATTTTCAAGACTAATCCTTTCTTAAACTCTAAGCCATTGATGCTTTTCTTTCAGTAAAATTGGGTGTAACGTTAGTAGAAAGCATCTTATCGACCTATTGAGTCTATATTACTATTCGCAAACTTCGACTTAAAATTTCACTCTCTGCTAAAATCTTTCAATTGAGGTATATGACAAATTTTGTTTGCTCTTAAAAAGAAAATGTGAGTGTCGAGAGTCTCAAGCAAGCTAGACAAACTAGCTAAGTTTGATTTGAATTTGAGTAAATTTGAGCCTGAAAAATATCCTACCAAATGGCTTTAACATCAGAAAATATAGGACAGTTTTTATTGAGAATGTGTGGCGTTTCGAGTAACACCATGCAGAAAATTTTGAAGAAAGAACAGCATTTACACCCACTCAAGGGTAAACTGACTCAATAACTAAAACCAGACGACTGGGTTTGATGCGCCGGGTATTCTTCTAGTATAGCTGATACCAAATCTGCAAGTGGATGACGAATTTGCTAAGAAAATCATGTTTAGTGACTAGGCTCATTTTCACCTCAATGGGTATGTCAACTAGCAAAATTGTCTCATTTGGGGCATCGAAAATCCGCGGTTCGTTCAAGAACAGCTTATTCATGCCCAACGAGGGAAAGTTGGTCTGGATTTTAGAACGGCAGAGTGATCATTGTATGTACAATTTTCAAAATTATCCTGGAAATACAGCGATCGCGAATGGTATACATTATCACGAAATGATAACGGAATTTTTCTAGCCAGGATAGCGCCATCTATCGTACTGCCTGTGAAACAACTAAGTTGTTGTGGCAGAGCAGAAGTTATATATTCGACGAAAAATTCTTTAATTGAATGCCAAAATTTGAAGAGTTATTGACGGAATTATGCGAAAATGTGATTGAAAGTTTTTTGTTAAAGGACTACAATAATATCGGAGTCAGTTAAGGAGGAGGGGGGGGGGGGTATATCGTATATCCTAATATGGGGCTTTCAAATACTATAAAAGTATAGATTTGGAAAATTTCTTTCAAAGAAAGGTGTGGTAAGATAAGTTATTTGGATGATAAGTAGGGTTAAGACTTTTCCTGCATATTTTATTAACCACCCTATAAACTTTGATCGATCCACGTTTGACATTTTTTTTCTTACTCCCTCCATTTCGAAGTTATACATTTGTAGGTGGCTCACTTCGTCAACACCAGGTTTTCGCCTTTAGCTTAAAATAACCTATCACATTTATAATCAAAAATTCAGCTCACTTTGTTCCGTGCTTTGCACTTTTTTTTTTACTAATACCTACTCATAGGGTGGATCGTTCCTTTTCGAACTCGACCTTGACTGCTATTCTGTCACTTTTTTGTTTTCTGAAGTTCATTCATTCAGTTTGGCAGTCTAGCTTTCGACCGGAGCACAGCTGTGAGACTGCTCTCTGAAAAGTTGCCACATATATTTTTGATGCTCTTGACAATATTAGTTTTGCTTGACCATAGTAAAGCATTTGACTCTATTAATATATAAACATATAAAACTATTCTCTAAGCTTGGTAATAATAAATATATACAGGGTGTTTCCCACTAGGAGGTCAGTGATAGTCAGGTGATAGTACTCACTTAGACGAACCAAAAATTGTATGGCAGGTGGGGGGGCCATATCAACCGTTTAGGAGTTACAGGGTGATTAAGAAAAAAAGCCAGTATTTCACAAAACATCCTGTATCTTATAAACTGCAGGGTGTACGGTCACACTCAAAAGCTCATTATATGCAGAACTTCATGGCCTTTCCAAGGACTGCTCAACCACCTCCACACCCCTCTCCCATCAAGAATTATTGTTGTCTAAACTAAAAATTTCGGATTTTCTTACCTTTTTTTTTAATTTAACCTGTATTATTTTTGCAAAAAGGTCGTGCTGCAGACTCTCCTCTTTAATATGACCTTTACACCCAGTCCTATCTGAAGCCCTTTAAGAGTTATTAGCTCTAAGCCTATTCTCAAACCTATTATCAGCGATAATTTGTTCCCTTAGCACGTCATTTTAAAAATATCGTCTAATTTCGGTGTGACCTGAATAGGTTATGAGTTAATAACTGTTTAACGGCTACAGTTAACACATAGGGTGTAATAGGTCAACTTAAAGAGGAGAGTCTACAGCTTACAGTTTTTATAAAAACAAGTTATGCTAATGACCTTTTTACAAAAATAATAGAGGTTAAATTAAAAAAAAAGGTAAGAAAATCCGAAATTTTTAGTTTATACAACAATAATTCTTGATGGGAGAGGGGTGTGGAGGTGGTTGTGCAGTCCTTGGAAAGGCCATGAAGTTCTGCATACAATGAGCGCTTAAGTGTGACCGCACACCCTGTAGTTTATAATATACAGGGTGTTTTGTGAAATACTGGCTCTTTTCTTAATCACCCTGTAACTCCTAAATGGTTAATATGGCCCCCCCTGCCATACAATTTTTGGTTCGTCTAAGTGAGTACTATCACCTCCCGCTCTACTGACCTCCTAGTGGGAAACACCCTGTATAAATAATAATAAATATCTTAAGGTGTCCCTCAAGGGTCAATTCTTGGTCCACTTTTATTTAGCCTGTACATAAACGACTTACCAAATGCTACAAAAAATTGCTCTATTCATTTATACACTGATGATGTACAGATGTACCTTAGTAGACCTTTAGAACTAATGGGGGATTCTCTCTATCGGATCAATGAGGATTCGCAGGAACTGTATAAGTGGTCTTCAATTAATGAGCTTTCACTGAACCTTGGCCGGACTGACGAGAACTGGGCGAAAGTCTTTGGTCAGATGTATCCAACTTGGAAATTAGTTTTCATATATTATTTTATTTTTAAAAATAGCAAAGGAAGCTTACGTGCAATTTAACAATAATTTTGTAGATTTTCGGGACTCCTAGGGCGACGTTCGTTCGAAGGAGAACTGATTCCTGTGTCCTGATATCATGGTGTTACCTGTAAAACTTTGCAGGGTAATGATATGACTGGTATGAGGTTGTATGGTGACAACAAGCCTTGGAGAACTGTTTGTATGCGAGGGATGAAGGAACAGTATCAGCTACATTTCAGTCCACAATGTTGAACTTTAAATGTTTTTAAGATATTCGAAAATAGGGATCGTTCTTCGATTATATTTCCACAGAACAACGGTTCTTGGTATACTTCTCGTGGCTTACACAAGGAAGAAAAGCCGAGTTTTGAACAGACCTGCTCAGTCTCCAGACTTGGGTATAAAATCCGTCTTGGGACAATGTTAATAATGAGTCTTAACCGTGATAAATGCCAGATATTAAATTTTGTACTTTTGGCCAAGGCTATAGATGTTAGAGAATAATCTGTAATTTAGCGTGGTCTGAGTTAAGCTGGAAAAAGATAAGTCGCCTTTCTCGTTCAAGAAACTTACGAAATATAAACGAACGCGTCGCGTCGTCTAGAAGTTAGTTAGGCAAAGTTAGGCAAAAACACGGGATTTTTCTCACTTCTCTTGGAAAATTAAATTTGTCGTCAAGTCAAATCGGGTCGTGAGTGAGACTGGAAATAGCTTGGTGTAATTAGCCGTATCAACGAAGACTTAAGCCGCACAACTGGGTATTACCTTAAAATGTGCAGGACTTGTTTACCAAAGACTCCAATGTTTAGGCAAGACTGTTTTAACCCCATCAGACATTCAGAAAACTCACCCTTTTGATGAATAGCCTACCTAAAAAGGGCAAACGTGGACTGGACTTAATACAAGGCAGGGGATTGCTCAAAAGATCTATTAAAATAAGCTGAATGATGTCGCACAAAACTTGGTTCACTGTAGACTCACTATTTCTACAAATATTCAACGAAAGATTAAAATGTTATGATCTTGTCCATGCTAAATATTCTAAATTTTAAATATGCCATCACTTTCTCACAATTTTATCGAATCCCATCACGTTCATAATTGATTAACCCTCTTAACATAAGAATAGAAGGTCAAACGTTAAAAAAAAGAAAATCTTAACAAAATGTTTGTTTAAAAAACTCAACTTTTGCGATAAATCGACACATGCCTAACACGCTCCTTTGATACTTTGAAGAGGATGCAGCAACAACAGGTAGAAACTGATAGAAGATTTATGTGAAATGGCACCTAACACAGGCTTAGAGTCCAGGCGCTTTTTCCAAATCTTAGCGAACAAAAAAAGGTGCATCAGAAAACAAGTTAGGAAACATCTTTTGAACTTAAGAATTCCTCTTTGTCTGACTGTCTGTTCCTTTTATAACCTAGACTCATTCTATATATGTATGTTGGCACATATAAGCACAAATCTCAATAAACTAACACAGTTCGACAGCATCATAGTGCAGATAGTGCTGTATAGAGGCACCCAGATTATGTGGTGGACACATTCTCACCGGGAATACAAAACGACGTGACGATTCCCTACACAGTTCTTTCTTCAGTTGAGATCGGTTCGGTTCGGTACGGTGGTGGTTCGACAGGTCTGGTTAATCAAGGCAGAGGCGTGTTTTCTTTGTTCTCTGATTGGAATACACTGAATAAATTACTTTATGTAGTTATGGGCGGTGTTCCTTTAATCCTAGCATGCATCTTCACCTGTATATGGTGTCCAGATGCAGTGAGTGGTTACACTAATTAAAAGTTGATTGATATGTTGACAGTTGTTTGTTAATGCACCGACGATTGAAAATTTAATTATGGATGCGTTTTTGACTTGCTTAGGTACTTTTATACCGTTTATGGAATATGAAATTCGTATTTGTATGTTGTTTGTCATATGACACAATATTGGTTTTGTGGAGTAGGTACTAATATGTATTGAATTTAGAAGTTTAAGAGATTGACGGAATTAGGTTAAGTATTTACATAAATGCTTTAGAATGTATTTTCACTTTCAATTCACTACAGGGAGGGTTCAGTCTATGTAATCGAGCCCAACAACTATAGAGTCTCTAAAATCATATAGCCGTCCTTGAAAATCGTGGCTCGTAACATATTATTCAGATAATCCAGAAGCCGACTGCTACTTCTGGCAGATAGCCGATGTTGATGTGTACTTTCATAGGAAGTATGGAAGCCCTCAATGAAGCTCTAGTTTTAATTGCATATTAAAAATGTTTGCTCGTTATTTAGCATATGCGAGGTTCCTGTCCATACTATGGTCCTACAACTTAGTTACAGTTATGGTTACAACTTACAGTTACTTTATTTACTTCGAAGTACTCCTTTCACTGTCTTAAAACATCTTCGTCAACGATCTGTATGTCTGGTTTTCTAATTTCTTTAAGCGGATGCCTTGATTTCGTATTCAGTCAATTCACATTCCCATTGTTCAGTTCCCCATAAATCTAGTCGTATACACTTCAAACGTTCATACGTAAAGAGGCTGCAAAACATTCAGATAGAATAGGTCATTCTAACCTTTTGTCTATTTTTTGGTCAGATGGTACGAGCCGTAATGAATATGTCGAATATGCTACATCGAGAGTTCCAATTCATTTCGCCTTTTGACTTGATAACAAAAATATCGGTAAAATCTTCGTACAGAACGCAACGTCCTCTTAGCATGTCGGTGATCAAAAAATTTTATATGTCATTGGACGGTCTGCCATCATGAAATCACTCACACGTGTAATAATTCTATCCATGCATTTAGAAAAAGGATCATCGTTGATCTACTCTCGATCTTTTCAAAAACAACTATTTTACCTACTTAAAAACCATAGGACTATGTAATATGAAATTAGCATTGCATCTAGAACATCATTACAAAAATTTTTGACTGGTGCTCTACAGGAACAGGTGATCTCATACATTGCGGATGAAACTAAACATCAGACTACCACCGACCGAATCTGTGCATGCTACAAGCATCGTTTTTGTTGTAGAATTGAAACTGTACAGTTTGCGGTGGTAAGTGACTTGGTAGCTGTCGAAGAATGGAATAAAGCCGGTCTCATGATCGAATGGCAGTATTAACATACTTCACCAGGAAAACTATGCGAAATTTGATGAAACTGATATATTAATGAATCAAGCAACACATGTGTATAGAGAGTGAGAATATTACCACGGTTTGTGAAAGTATCGCTGAAAATCCTAGAGCGTCGGTTTTTGTAGAACTGTGATTTGGGAGAAGCGCTCTTTTATCTCAACATCGTAATAAGTAAAATTTTCCGAATATAAAAGAAATATATGCAAAATTAGTAAATGGGGTGTATGTGACCCAAGTACACGAAAATGGGATTTTCAGCGGCAAAAGCTTCTGTAGAAAATTTTCTGAGTCTCTAAAAAAAAAGTATCTCGGTAGAGACCATTAATTTGATATACAACATGTCCTATTTTCCGCCGGAGGTTCCTAACCGTAAAAGTATCTTCGATATAAAAATTTTCTTCTACGAATTGTAGCTGGTAATTAGTTGATGGGAATAGTGGAATCGGTTTTCCGATCGGACATAGCCCTACCATGTTAGATCCGATCTAAAGTGTAAAAAATCAGTTTGAATAGTAAAATGGAAATACTAAAAAGTGAGTGTGGGGTATCGAAAGATTTCCAAAAATAAAGAATCCTTTTACTTTTTTAAAAAATTAGATAATATACTGCGCCCCCGCGATGGATCAAAGTTTGATCTAGTACATTTTGAAAAATCTTGTCCAGAATCGAATAGGCCAGATCCTGAGTAGAAGCCTGGATACCCACACCCCTATGCTTCGGGATCAAATTGCCGAGTGAGATATAATTGTAAGACACTGACCCCCCATTTCCTCCTCGGTCCAACACCCCGACCGAAATAAAAAGTAGTTTCTGGTATGCGAGTTTTAATTATCAATAAATATTTGAAATATGAATCTTATCGGATGGCTGGTTTGGGGAAGCAAAACCTTTTCAAATTTCCCCCTGCCCTGCCGAGAAGTTATCCTCCAGCGCAAGAACAACTTGACCATAAGATGCGCGGGGTCGAGACGAACATACCCATAAAAGTTATTAAAAAAATCAAAAACCCGGATCGTATAAAAAAAATGGTTAAAAGATATTATTAACTACTATCTTTTTTGCATCCCGCCGCATTTAAATTTTTTTCCACTATCAATTTTTAATATTACAGCGTGTTTCCACCTAGGTGGCAAACAATAAATTGTATGGCAGGGGGGGAGGGGCATATCCCGTTTCGGAGTTACAGGGTGATTAGGAATTTTTTACAGTTTTTCACAAAACACCCTGTATCTTAAAAAGTACAGGGTGTACACCCTGTATCTTAAAAAGTACAGGGTGTACGGTCGCCATCACAGAGGAAAAACTTGGCGTCTCGTCGAACCGAATCTACTCACGAAGATTCAGCCTGTTATTACTCCCTAAAAAAAAGGCGGTTGCTGCTGGACTTTATGGTGGTCTTCTAAACTAAAAATTTCGGATTTTCTAACCTTTTTCTTTATTTTGACTTTTTTTTTTTTACAAAAACGTAGTTAACATAACGTTTTTTTATAAGAAGTGTAAACTGTGATCTCTCTTGTTTAATTTGACCTATTACAGTCTATGTGCGAACTGTAACCGTTAAAGAATTATTAGCACATAACTTGTGAAGGTCATACCGAAATCAGACGATATTTTTTTATGGTTTTCAGTATCTAAAGGTGCGTATCCATCAGAAGTTTTGCCTACGCACATTGTCCCCACACTATATCTGCCGAGGTGTCTGCACCAAAATTAATGTACGAAGATCAGAAATGTTTTGCCTTCGCATTCTGCGGAGATTACACACGCGCACCGTTATTCCAATGGATACGAAACAAATCTACTAGAAAATCTCTTGTGTCGGTGTGGAGAATTTCTGCGGGAACTGTGCGCGGATAAGTGAAGCCAGTGCATACACGTAAAAAGGCCTTGAAAAGTCCTGAAATAGATTGTTGAGACATATCTTTGGTTTTCCAGTTAATTAATATGGAAAACACAAAACATACTTAATACAAAAACACAAAAACATACTTAATACAGACAATTATGGGCTTACATGGGTGTCGAAGAATATTTGCACTATTTTTTTATATATAAATAAATAAATTATTTTATTCAAAATTTTAAGCATTTAAAAGAGCAACATTTAATGAATATTTTATTAAATTTCGGATTTTTGGTTTTCGGAGACCCCACAAAAAACAGTGTCCTCTTGGTGGTCAGGATATCTCATGATAGCCTTATTTCAAATTAAAAAGCCAATTTTTGCTGTTAGTAGATATATAAACCTTCGAAACCGATGTAACTCTTTAAAGATACGGTATTTTTTCGAGAAATAGTTTTCAAGTGCGGTTGCATTTAAGTGTAGATTTCCCCAAGTGAAGAACGTTTTTCTTCGAGGGCATAAATAAGATCTTCGGTCGTAAACCTTAGGTATAATTTATATACACAGGGGGGGGGGGGGTATGTGGAACAATTTTTTGATCAGCTTACCTCAAGGAATCGCGTGGTATACCGGAAGGTATCTTGATCAGAATCACCCTGTATAGCTTTAAATGCATAAGAAATATCATACATATACGGAACCTGTTAGTTCACAAAATTACCACGGAAATGATGCTGTCAAATTTAGCTACGAGTAGAGCACAAGTTTAGTACTAAAAGCGCATTCTTGGTATAATACTCCATTCACATGGTAATCCGAACTGTAGAGTTCGCGCACTGTTTTTCAGAGCACAGTTTGATACTTTTCAATTGTTTTCGGAATGATTTCAGTGGAGACGCAACGAAAACTTTGACTCTGCACAGTTTAAGGTTTTTTCGTTTTCTACTCGTATTTCTGTCAATTTTTATGTCCGCGCATTGTCTGAAGACCGCGAAGACCGCAGTGGAAACGGACCTTGGTTAAGAGTAATAACTCTTTAGGACCGTACACCCTGTAGATTTTAAGATACAAGCTTACACCTAATACTTTTTAATATACAGTTTGTGAAAAACTAAAAAAATTTCTTTATGTACGTATGTTTGATTTTTTACAATTTTTTATTAAAACTACTGTCCGGTGGTAGCTGATTTCCCATATTAAAAAAAAAGTTCGGGTGTTAACATTACTTTTCTTTACATAACTTCACTGATTCATAAAAAAAACAATTACATCGCAATAATAAATAAAAAATAAAAAATCCGCAAATTGTAGAAAGAAAAAAACAAATTCAAACCTCAAAACTACTTTCATTTTTTAACATAATCTCAATCGCTCATGAATTCAGATTAAAACCAGCTTCTCTAAATATCCGCACCGCCGCAGTGTCGCAAATAATGTAATTGTCAAATGAAAGCGCGTCATCTGTCGTCTCATATAACAAGAAATAATTAATTTTTACTCGCAAGTCTCTAGTGGCAGAGTATTTCTCTCAAATGAGCGATTATTATGAAAATATCAAATTGATTGATTAAGTAAACGGCTCCGAACAACAACCTCTCGCGATTGAGTTTATTAAACGGATTGATTGATGAGCTTAAATTACACTATACAGTGTATTATTACAACATTGTATCTGCTGCATGCATGTAAATATGTATATAGATGTATTTTGTATTTGTTTAAGTTGACTTACATACGTGACGCGTACATTCCAGCCAAGAAATCTAGTTATATAGTCGCATATTGATTTAGTACAAAAAAATCTTATAAATATGAGCATAGTAAGTCAGCTAGCCTCAATTTGTGCTGCGGGTTACCTTAATTGGCATTTTTAGATGTTGAAGTTACCTGTAATGAGACGTTGTACTACAACCGCTCATTTAGTCTACTTATATGTATATACTTTCGTATACATATACATATGGCTCCTTCGGTTTCGTGAAAATAATTATTATTTATCTTTCTTTGCTTGTTAAAATGAGCGGGTTGAAACCTTCGTTCGACATCGTCATCTTAGTTATCGTCGTCGTCGCAGTCATCGTTGTCGTCGTCGACTTAGTAATCATCATCAGTCGATTTAATCTCGTTGCGCGAGAGGACACGTGATAAATTGAATGAAATTATTTTGTGTGGGCATGACCGACGGCACTTTATAATGAGTAATTTGATTTGAAATGAACTGGACTACAAATATACAGTTCTTTTTTTAACCATATGCATGCACATAATAACTGTATAAAGACGAATTTAAATTCTAATTTAAATTGCAGATAACGAAGAAATTACAGCTAGTATCAACAGGGCACAATTTTTGAGACAAATAATGTCTCTTCTGATGCGCTATATAAACCAAATAATAATAAAAATAACAAAAAAATAAAATTACCTAAAAGTCAATTTATCTCTCAGCTGTAGGCTTTTTTTTATGTATCTAATCTATGCAAATTTATAGAAAATGAAAAAATTTCAAAAACGAATAAATCCGAAAAAAACACGTACATATATATAACATCCGCAGGGAACGACGAAATGATATCTTCGATTTCAATATGAAAAGATTCTCTCGTCAAAGATTACAAATGAACGAATTCTTTTATAAAATTGTCTGTGTGATACAACAGAATAATATATCTAGATACATTTATACATAATATATATAGATACTATATTCCTGAAGCGTATTGAGTGTGTTTTTGATAGCCCTATGGGGTATTATTGTTCTCTATATAGGCAGCAATTCTACAATTCTACAGATATCACATACTGTGCAGACTCTGTGTATGAAATAAAACTCAAACACAACATGGAAAGATGCGCCCCCTCCTGAAATGGATTCAGTTATGGTTTCCGCACGTAAAATATCGTAATTTATGCACAGAAAATGTAAAGTCAATTAGACCCCCGACGGCATTAAATGACTCTTCGGCACTCAATTAATCTTTATAAATGATTTCCATCGTTTTTTTTCTCTGTTCAGTTAAATTTTCGAAATAAGTGCATAAAGATATAAATTATGTAATTTTGTAGAACAATTTTGTGGTTTTGTCATTTTTCATCATAGGACTTTTAAGTTTTATTTATACATTAATACGCTCCCAACGCCACCTACATCAGAATATTCTGAATTTATTCCTGAATATAAAAGGTTTCTTGATTTTCTTTTTGTATTTATTTATTCACTTCATAGTTCATCAAAGACTTAAATAATTTTATGAAATAACAATAATAAATAAACAAAATTTGCATAAATATAATAAAGTATAAAATAAATATAAGAGTCAAAAACTCATAAAAATTTTCTTATTGATTTGGGCTATAGTCAAATTAAAATCAATACATTCGGAATAAGCCATATTAAGAAGGAGAGACATCACAGATATCGACTCATGCATACCGTATTTAGTGCTGTGATGAGGAACTTACAAAAAGCCATGATACTTAAGGGAGCTAGGAGGAGTTGATATGCCGCCAGAAGTTGATGAGAGTTAATAGCGTCCTGTAAAATATCCAAAGTGAAAGCGACAGTTACATGTTTTATGTAGGGTGTGCAAAAAAAGCAGATTAAGCCTTTGCGAAGCTCAATCCGATTAATATGCACCGCATGAAAAGTAGCCCAAACCAATAGATTTGACAAAGGCACAGTCAAGAAATTTAGCGACATAAATATCGTCGAATTCCTTTAGACTATCGTCTAAAAAACCCAAAAAAGCATTTCCCTTGTTCACGATGTAGTAATATGATCCTCGAAAGAGAAACGAGAGTTAAAAACGATTTCCAAATCTTTAATTTTGTCAAGCCTTATCAATACATTCCATCTACAGAATAAACAAAATGCAGGGAACATCTTTTTCTAGAAAAGGATATAGTAGTACACTGCTGATAAAAAAAAATGAGCAGAGGAAAATATTTCAAAAATAAAATTGAATTAAAGCAAGAACATATACATATGTAATCAACTTTTATATTTCCTCCTTTATTTTTTATTGTGTCCTCCAGCCTTCTTGGAATAGACGATATTAAATTTTCAATTAAACAATAATAAAAAAACAAAATTTACATAAATATAATAAAGTATAAAATAAATATAAGAGTCAAATACTCATAAAAATTTTCTTAACTGACTCTTGATTTGGGCTATAGTCAAATTAAAATCAATGCATGAACGATACTAAAAAGGCGAGACATCGCAGATATCGGCTCATACATGCTGTAATTGTGATGTGTTTAAAGTGATGAGATAAGGAACTTGGAAAAATCCATGATACCCAAGGGAGCAAGGAGAAGTTGAAATGCTAAGAACCGCCAGAAGTTAAGGGAAGTTAATAACGCTCTGTAAAATAACCAAAGTAAACGGGACTCTGGAACAGTTCTTTAGCTAGGATGTTTAAAGAAAGCAGATTAAGTCTTTGCGACTATGGAGGTAGAACAATAGGATCGTTCCAAAGAAGGTTACGAAGAGCAAACCTAAGGAATTTTTGTTGAACCTGCTCAATCCGAGTAATATGCACCGCATGAAAAGGATCTCAAACAGGACAAGCGTACTCCAAAATAGCTTTGACAGTATACAGAGATTTGGCGACATGATTTAGCGAAAAATGGTTAAATCGGAGTTTATTATAAGAGACATCAACAGCATAACAGAGTCTGTTGAAATTGATCAGGATTGGGCTCACATTATTATAATAAATAAGAATAGGAGCGGACTGTGATGGCTACCTTGTGGAATGCCAGAGGTGTTTGTAAATGCCGTTGGAAAAAAGCTCCCCGAAAAAAATGCGCTGCGTACGGTCAGACAAGTATGACCATAACCATGTAAGAGAGGAGAAAAGCCAAGACAGCTTGATTTCAGAATACGGTGATGTGATTAATTTTCTTACTGAAATCTTTGTAGACACAGTAAACCTGCTTGCCAACCTCAATGGCAGGAATGTAGAAGTTAGAGAATACTGCTAGGTTGGTAGTAGTAGATTTACCGTTTCTTAAGTCATGCTGGAAGAACCCTATAAGGGCTTACAATGAAAAGTAAGAAAGTCAGAAACTAGGGATTCAAATAGCTCGTCAATGCAAGATAAATTGGCGACTGGCCGATAAGTAGAGACATCGTTCCTCTTCCTTTTGTAATGGAATAATAACAGGAAGTTTCCATAAACTAACCCAGCGGGAATTGGAAGCATCACAGGATGCAAACGGAAGCTCTACTCAGAAGGCGTAGATGGCTTTTCATTGGACACCTCATTTCTTTTTAACAGTATATGTCATTAGGAGGAAGCAATACCACTTTCTCCAAGCTTCTATTGGAAGGCCTGACAGTTTTTTCCGCAGAGTTCTCTTTCCACGAAGCTTCATTGCGACTAACATAGAAGAAATTAAGGAAAAGCAATTTACTTCCACATGGCTTCCATTGTCCTGACAATTGTTCCCGTTGGGAACGAATAGATAAATTAAAAAACCCACAGAATAGGTACAAGAAATAGACGGCATTTTTTCAATACAGATGCAGGTACACCATCTAGAAAAGCACCCCGACAAGCCCGAAATGCGCTTCAGAATTGTTTCCTGGTCAAGTATAAGGTCCCCCATCTCAAGAGAAGTAGATGGAAATTTCGTCGAATGGTTAAAATTACTAAATATCACAGGCAGTTTTAGAAAGGGCAGTTATAAAAAAATTACAGGAAAGATAGGCAATGGTAGAGGTATCGTTACTTTCCACAAACCCCAAGATTCAGAGTAGTGGGATGACCATCGACCTTACGCTTGGAATTCACAAAATTCCAGAATAGCTTTGCTTAGAATATAGAGAAAATGTCATTTTGTCAACATACCTAATTAACGTCAGCTCGCTCAGAACTCGAGACAAACTCATAAGGAAGATTGGAATATATTAAATAGTCCTCATCACTCCCCGAAGCACAAAACCTCTTCCAAGATTTATTTTTCATATTCCTTAAATGCTTCAGATAGTCATTAAACCAAGTCTGACAAGAATACTAAGCTCTAGACTTAGGAATTGGAAGACAGCTAGCAAAGCACTCATATAATGTGTCATAGAAAAGCTTAAGATCAAGTCCAAGTAGGAGTGTTCTATTGTATATGTAGACATTTATTAAATTTTCTCGTACAATCGGAACCGAGTTGCGGAAAGCTTATATTGCCGTAGATAGAAACACAGCTATAATTAGACTTTAGACTAGTTTGAGACGTGTTGATTTCGATAGGATTGTTGCAGACAGCCATAGCCGATGATGGCTTCATATTTCCCAACGGTCTCCGAAATTAAACCGCAACATTTCATTCGTGTGTGAATTTTTATCCCTAGATATGTGATTTTATTCATGTAGGATAATGCAGTGCTGTTAAGGTTAATCAGTAAGAGCAACATTCATTCTGTGGATTGCGATAGACTCGATACATTGAGATTTGTTCGGATTGAGCAGAAGCTCGTTTCTCGTTAGAAAAATTGTATGGAGGTCAATATGCTGCTCTAACTAAAAGTCTTTCCGAATTATTCGTGACTTCAACATTTATAGATTCAAGACAAGGTAGAATGGAATTCGGTATAATCCGAGCTCTTAAAATGTCCTTATGCTTCGAATACTGTTAATGTTTCCTGTTAACATTATCTTTGATGAAGGACCCAATCAAGCTCTAGAAAAAAAAGAAAATGTCCTAAATCTGGACTTCGAGAAAACAAAACACTTAACTCATTCCCCATGATTCCCTGGTGCCCAGACCACCATTAACTTAAAGGTTGTATTTGATCTGCTTACAGCCTATAGAGTAGCTTGAATATTTGAGAAAATAGCCTTATGCTTATTTTTGATGGTAATATAAAAATATCGTTTGGCTGCCCATATAATAATAAAAACCTGAGCCTGGAAGACAAGCGAGTATACTTTCTGAGTGTGAGGCACAAAATGGAGGAAGAAGCATCTGTGAAAGCCACAGAACTAGCCGAAGACTATTCACTGAAGTTTAACTATAATTTTTCCTATTCAGAACGGTCGTCGAAAATCAATGGTTGAAATGCAATATTCTTGATACCATTACATTTTATACCATTCAGACTATCAGATTGCATTTTTTCAACCAAGATTTTCGCAAGATTAACAACATCCTGAAATTAGAATGCCTTAGTTTGAATGATCGGATGCAAAGGTGGCAGGATACGGATAATCCCTTAATAATGGCCGTAGCAGTAAATCCCTTGTTTTCCTTTCAGAGGCCAAATAAGGATAACCCCTTAATGATGGCCGTAGCCGTAAATCCCTTGTTTTGATTTCAGAGGCCAAAATTGGCGTCATCAACTTCTGAACGCAAATTAATAAATATGGGTGTTTTTTGACTGAATGTGATTTCGATAATAGATGGCGCTCAAGTTAATAGAGTATTTTTCTTATTTTTGACATTTGCCATTTTATTTTCCATGCACACACAAAAATTTAAGGAGAAGCAATTTTTGATAACGTTTGAAAGTAGACAAATTTGTGTTTTTTGCTAAAATGGAAAAAGTGAAAAGCCTGTGCTGATGAAGCACGAATTTTTGCAAGTGGAAAAACCATTAAGAAACCTGATGAAAACCTAAAACAAAGCTATGGAAACTCTGTTTCGTCATATGGAATTATTCACAATTGGCTCATTGAATTTCTTTGTGGGTCGTTGATGTCCGAATGACTATTCTGAGTGCCCAGGACGACGTCCGAATGACGTAAATAAAATTTCAAATAAATTCCATGATATTCGGTTAGACTATGCGAGAAGTGCAATATGGTTTTCATATCCTGCATAAACATTTGGGCATGAGAAACCTATCAACATGATGAGTTTCGTGCTTTTTCAAAGTTTACTAAAAAACGGAATCGTGCGACCAATTTTTGGAAGCAGTGTTTTCATGACACTTCAGAAAGAATAGTTAAAACAGTGAATTTCTCCTGGCGAATGTGATCTCGATGATATTCTTCATTGAATATCAAAAGATAAAAACGATCACAGGACAGTATTATACATTTTTGGCATTTGACGAAGAAAATCATTCTCTTCTACCACGACAATGCCTTCACGTGTCTGCAATTTGTAGGTACTATGGCGCCAAATTTTTCAAATTGCATTATAAGCCCCCCCCCCCCCCCCCCATTCACCAGATAAATGACTTGCTTTCTTATGATTTCTTTCTCTTCTCAAACATGAAGAAATGGCTCAAAAAAAAATAATAACTTATATGTCAGAGTTCAAGAAATTTAATTTTAGGGATGTTTTAAACAAGTTGGAAAACTGTTGGACAATGTGTATCTAGCTCAAAGGAAACTAAGTCGAAAAATAAATGTTGGGGGAATAAATTCTGCCATTTCAAAATCATATATACGATTCATATTGAAAACTGGAAACTTTGTTTACATATCTAGTAGCATTTTACTAAAGTTGAGTATCTGTTATGAAACTTTTGTTTTTCATTTGTGACCGTTCCATTAAGCTCTGTTACTTGTTCATAAATCATTATTCTTTTTACTTCATTGAGAAATGTTTTTAGTAACTATTTTACGTTTAGGTTTTTTTATTGGCCAGTAGGTACTATAGACTACGTATGTAATCCATAAGAAATTGTAAAATTATGTTGTCTTTTCTGTTTCAACAATTCTAAAATAAGGAATCAGTAGAGTTTTAAGACATATCAGCTGTGCTCTTTTGGTACCATGTAATGTTCTGCAGAGCACAGAAAAGCGAATTGAATTGATTTGTATATGCACCCTAGAAATGCATTGAAAGTAGTATAGAGAAAAAATTAAAATTGCATCACTTGAATCCTTATAAAATGTTAATATAGAACTCGATAAATTTCGGGATAAAGTTTGTCAGGCTTAGCGTTTTGAAAGAATTAAAGTTGATTATTTTCGCTATACTTTCAAAGCCTTTCCTACTTCTATGCACCTTAGCTTACAAATAAATTCAATGCGTAATCTCCTGTGTTCTGTAGAACATTGGAAGGAATCAAAAGAACACAGCTGTCGTGTATATAGATATGTACATATATTCTTCAATTTGATAATTTCTGGCGTTACTAGATTTGAAAAGGAAGTAAACCAAATTGTTTACCAAAGTAAAAAAAAAGAAACGGTTATTTTCTGAAAATTCAAAATATTTTTCACCTTCACCGAATCGAAGTTACAAACCTCGATTCCAACGACCCAGCATGCCTACTTGTAAAGAATTAAGGAAAACCTTTACCATTCAGAGATTGCAAAAACTGTGGGTTAACTACCTACACCTCTTATAAAAGTAAAATCGAAAATATCGTTATGATTATTGTCAAAGGATTAACTTAAAACTTTCAGGACTTTCTAAAACATCATAAAAACTAAAAACCGATTAAAAAAAATTGAACAGCTGTAGAGTTCCCAAAATATTTCCTCGAGGAAAATCATGAAGGATTTAAAAAAAATGCCCTAGAAAATTAGAACAATCATGAGAATAGAAAATTTCTTTATGTTGTTCCCCTTTTAATCGTTGAAAAATACAATTTATTTCTCCTTATACATGATGATCGCGGGGGCTGACAGAGAATGACTTATCGTATACTTTGAAAAGTATAAAATTCTTAGAATATAGAGAGTACAGGAAGTGTTATAAGTCAAATTTTGTGTAGTCAAATTCTGGTTGGGTTAGGATCTGTTGCCCCTGTAGTGAACGCTCAGTACAGCCGTGTAGTAGAATCAATATAGAGAGCGGGGCAACAAGATATATGGTTGAAAATATTACGTTTGCTCCCATGGAAAATGTTCTTATTCACTGTCACTACGCCATCATACTCAGGGAATTTCGCAGCTGTCACAAACGTAAACAAATCTCGGTGGAGGAAGGATTTTTTCGATATTTCGACAGCTAAACATAGAGTTGTCTCTTTCTTGAATATAATTCTGAGCTACTTCATGATACTCTGAAAAATCCACGCTCATGCACACGAATTTTACAGGTATCAACACTTCCTGTTGTCTCTATATTCTAAGATAAAATTTCGTCAACTTGAATTCAAATAAATGGCTCACATTTCGGCAATAAAACAAACAAACAAACAAGCAAGCAAGCAAGACAAATGAATTTTGCGACTTTTATGTATGTTTAAAATGCGATTGCCATCGTATCGTAGAAACAAAACGAAGCACCTTCATTTCCTTTCCTATTTTATTAATTGCTTCGGTTTTATGAAGCCCCATATTCGGAAAGGGTCTTTCATTTTATTAACTCTTTTGCAAAACGCTCAAATTTTATTACTTTATACAAGAATTGTATCATTTTCAAAATATACCCGTTGTATTGTACGTGATTTCATTAAAAGCAAAATGTATACAGAGCAATCCCACCACCACCCCACCTCTTCCAAAAACCCAATTCTAGAGTTTCGTTTAATTGTGAAATTTTGAACAAGGTCCCAAAGCCACTTAGTCGGAAAATAGGAATAGAAAAGCACATCGCTTTGCCGGTTTCGTTTCTGTTACATAGATGGAGTCACATTTAATTCATAGATATAAACCCTCTAGGCATCACACACTCTCATTTACTTAACGCGATACAATTTTTCCTGGAAACAGGATTTAACTATGGACGATAACTACGATGACGACAGCGGCGACAAGGACGACGACGACAACAATAATAATTGAGAAAATCCCGTGGGATTATGTGAGTGAAATTCTGTTTTGAATATTTACAACTTTCGGTAGGAAAATACTTTATAAATATTGTGGAGTTTTATAGTACGAGATATGTAGGTGGTATGTATAGCATTGAAACGATATGAAAATTTACAAATAAATCAGGAATGTTTTCGTAAAGAGCCTTTGTTATTTTGGGTATTATTTAATTAATGAAACATCGACAGCTTAGTCGGGAATGGGAAAATACTTGTGTAGAATTAGAATATGTAAAGCTCTTTTTCTCTCTCCTAGTTTTGTCCATCATATTTGTACTTGCTGCCATAAGCTATAATACAACAACGTAATATTTTGATACTTGGCATTGAAATGTCGCGGTGGGATGTTACACGCTAGTCTAAACTCCTGGTGGTATGGAAATTTATCATATGAAGTACTCGAGAATGTTGAAGTGGGATATTGAGAGCTAATCTCAGCACCCGGATTAAGCTGAAGAACTTTCACAATACCACCTATAGTTGATTTATGTAAAATTTATCTTATCTAGACATGTTGCATCTACGAAATTGTTGACTAGAATGACATTTTCCTCTTTTTAAAGGTTTCATAAAAGCTTTACAAAGCCTTTGATGGAGAAAAGCTTGTGCAAAAGCTTTTTTTGATTGAACTTGTATTCATTTAAATGACGTCACCCTTATAAATTTTTCATAAAAATTATAGAGCTTAAAGGAAAACATACCAAAGCAAAAAATAAACATTTTCAATCGATATTCGAACCTTGAAATCAGAAAATTATTTCAAAGCAGAGATTTTACGGGAATGTAGCTTAATGAGCAAAAATTCAATTACTCAGTCAAATTTCAACCGATTTTAGTTAACAAAAGGTCATTTGATGTGAAATTGAATTTGATTTTAATATACATATAAGCAAAAAAAAAATATTGCATATCAAAATTTAACATCAAATTGTTGTCAAAGTTAAAGAAATATGTAAAAAGTTATAAACGTCGATATGTTTTCTACTTTGCATTGCAACAAAGTAAGGAACATTTGTTTACAAAGCCCTATCTTTCTTCTCTCATATACTGCAAAAAATAGGAAATGTCGGAGTTATAAATTACTATTATATACCTGAACCTACCCAATAACGGTTTTTTGTTGTTGTTCTAAAATGAGATTTTGGGGGTGTATGAGCACCAGACCTAGAATCTACACTACGTCTCGTGGCAAGTATATACACTACTGATAAAGAAAATTAGCAGCCAGAAGAAATAGTTTGATTACGGTAATAAATGGCACTAAAGTTTGTACTTTTTCTTAAACATATCTAGCGAAAATGGCTGAAAAAGGTCATTTTCGCTAGATATGATTAAGAAAAAGTGCAAAAAACGGAGAAAGGTTTACATTTTGGGTACACAGTGTGATAGGTCATTTTAAATCTAAGCTTTTGGGCTTCTTAAATCTAATATGAAAAATTTGTATTGATTACGTGTTTTTTTATGAAAATAGTAGTTAAATAACAAAAAAAAAATGAGTAAAAATTCCAAAACTTTTAACTTTATTATAACTTCAAAGTGGTTTGGAGGTGTGAAAAAATGTATGGACCCTGGGAGGGCCCACCGATTATCAATCTACTAAAGTTTAAGTCATCATCATAGGGTGTAACGGTCAGAAGTTACAGGGTGATCTATAAAAACATACCCAACTATCTCTAAATTCCCTTATCTCAGAAACCGTTAGGATCCTCCCCACCCACCCTCTCCATTCATACAATTTTTTGCTCGTCTAAGTATTACCTATCCATAGCCTTCGGGTATAACCTAAGAAACAATGTTTTTTTTATATAGTAGTATCCGTAATGGAAACCTTACCAAATTATATAACTTTAGTTATATAGACTAGTCCTCCAAACAGCTTTGTGACCACTATAAACCGCTTATAGAGCTTAAATGGAGGGTTATATAAAGGTTACCGTGACTTGATTTAGGTAACGTTATATAACTAAAATGAGTAACACAAATATTATGGTTACCTTAATATAACTTCATATATAACCCATGTTGCTCTCGATTAATTTATTTTGGTCATAACAGTGGTTGCAGTAATTTTTCGGTTACCTTTATAAACTTTGTTTATAATGGTGATGGAACGTTTCCACAACGCTTAGAATTGTCTCAGACTGATTACTTTTAGTGATTGAAATGTTAGGGAAATTACTTTTCGTTACGAAATCTATCTTGAAATAAAATTTCGATATTTTTTTGTATTGCATTTTTATAATGTAAGGGTTTAATATTTTTACATTTTAGAATTACAATATTTCGGCATGGATGTGATGAAATTCAGCTGCAATTAAAATTTTACTGTGAATATCATCGTAGATACTTCTACAAATACAAACCGCTCCAAAAATAAGCAATATTTAATAATTTTAATTAAATATTTCTAAATTTAAGACTTTCACTTATGTGATATTAATTCATTGAAGTAACATTACATAATTGAGAAATGTTATACACCTAAATTGATGTATTTTTTTCATATAAAAATAAAACGGAAGCAATATATTTTGTTTTTTATCTGCAATGCACAGATGAAAATTGGCGGCTTGTACTTAAATGAACAAATTACCATTATAATACAAGTAATTTTATATAAGCTCTGGCTCTATTATATAAGCTGAATGACCCATTTAATACTTCTAGAAATATTATATAAACTAACGAAACTACCATGCCTTGAAAATGATCGTTATATATCCCTTCGTCATATGTAACCTTTGGTACTATTATATATCTTATAGTGACAAAAAACAAACGTTAGTGTTCTTATAAACCCTTTGGTTATATTGTGTTAAATAAATAAAAACAGTTTTATAATGGCTCCATTCGAAACTAAAAGTAATTTGTTTTTATAACGATCACCGTAGTTACCACCAACAATTTTTAAAGTCACCTAAATTACTGAATGTTGTCGAGTTATATAAGGATAACCACGGATACCGCAATAAACACTTATTACCAATAAGTTATATAACGTGTTGCTGAAAACAATTATAAAACTTTCTACATACCTTCTAGTAATAGTTATATAGACCGGTGATTGAAACATTTCCATCACCACCTTATAAAACCTTTAGTGACTTACTTCCACGATTACCATTAGTATCCTTAAAAAACTCTAATATAACTGCGTCACCAATTGGTAATATTATAAAACACTTATATAACCACTCGAATTCTTATATTACCGAGTAACCATTATATACCCTTATAAAACTACGCATCACCTTCAGTCACCAAAAATTGGAAAAATTGTTACTTTGGAACACCACTTACGGTACACCCTGTATAGTAAAAAAAAAAAACAGAAATAAGTCACTTAAAATTTTTTATTAAAAAATTAAAGTATATTATTTTTATTTTTATTTAAAAATACTAATATTTCGTATTTCATCCTTTATTATTTATCACGTCCTCCAACCATCTTTGAATAGATTACAATAAATTTTCAATCAAAATTGATGGAATTTCGTTCCAAGCCTTTTCTACAATTGCCCAAAGGTCGTGGATATTGCGTATATGACTTTTATGAATTTTTCTATCGATGTCGTCTCAGAGATTTTCAATAGGGTTCAAATCCGGACTTTGGCCAGACAAGTTGTTGAAAGATTTGAAGTTTCTTTCCTGAAACAAGGTTTTATTCTTTGGGGCTGTATGGCATGGAGCATTATCCTGTTGAAATATGTATTCCATCCTATTTTGAACACCTTCCAAAGTCGGAATCTAACCTTCTTCCGAAATGTCAATATAAACATTTGCATTTATTTTAACACCCTGATCCACTTTCACCAATTTTCCAACTGTTGTTGCCGAAAAACAACCCCAAACCATAATTGCTTGGTTACTCTTTGTTGCCGTTTGGACACACCGAGGATCATATTCTTCTCCAAACCGCCTAATACAAGTTTCTGAACGATCTGTTGAAATCCAAAACCTGAAGTCGTCAGACTACAATACTTTAAACCAATCTGTGTCTGTGTACTCTTTGATCCATTCGATCCTTCTACGCTTATGAACTACTGTCAATAGCGGAATTGGTATGCATCGACAGCTACGGAATCCTGTAGTCTTCCTGATCCACTCTTGCTGGCAACTATTCCTTGAACTTTGTAGGATGAAATAATTCTATGAACTCATCCCGTATTTACTGATACACCTTGTTTTATCATCTCACTTCGGATGACTCGCTCCTATTTTCCACCTGTGTAGCCCAATAATGAACCCTTTCTGAGCTCCGGTCAATTGTTTGCTTCAAAGTTTAAAAAAAAATAATATGAATTTAGGTCACTGTTGAATCATAGTGAGAGAATTTTGTTCAAAATTTAATGACATTTTCTGCAAAATTACTTACCGTTTAGCAAGTGGCATTGCAAAAATGAAATTTTGAAATGGTTGTTCACAAATATTATGTAAAACACTTTCAATTTAAAATCCGCTTCACCTTACTTAACTCTGATTTTCAGTTGGATTAAGAACACTTCCGGGAAAAGAATGTTATAAAAGGATGAATTTATAGCCCTGATTAAAACCAAACTTTCACAGGTAGAAGGGGATGGGGATTACTGTAAAGTTCAAATTTTAAGAAAATTGCGGGCACTTACGTTTTTTTTATCAGTAGGTAGTGTATGTATACATATATGTCGTAGACATTTGACGTAACACAGCATTTCACGAAAGTCTAGACACTTCATGAAAAATAGGCAGATAGTGTACCGGTTTTGACTTAGATACTTTTTACATTATGTGTCTGAAATTTTTAGTCAATTCGTAAAATGCTAAAAGCCTTAACGCCGATAGTGTAATACCACTCGATATAACCAAATACTAGGAGAGGGAAATGTGTGGTGAAGGGGGATGTCGCACTCAGACCTGCGACACACACACCACCATCCATACACACATAAACACACCCACATACACACACATATACACCCATACACACACATACATGCGCCATGATTTAAATAAAAATTTCAGACACATAATGTAAAAAGTATCTAAGTCAAAACCGGTACACTATCTGCCTATTTCTCATGAAATGTCTAGACTTTTCGTGAAATGCTGAGTTACGTCAAATGTCTACGACATATATATTTGAAATTTTGAAAGTCTTGATATATTTTTGCATTTTTAACAATGCTAGGGAAATCATTTTGGTATAAGCTAAATAGTAGCGGTCCCAGAATCGAACCTTTAAGGACTCCGCAGATCAGTGGTAAAAGCTTATAACATACATTCTTTAGTTTAAGTTTAGAAAGGAGACAATTGCATTTTCTAGATTATTCTAACTCTGCTAATATATACATATGTAATACTATAGAATAAATTAAAACTTCATATTTAATTTAATCTATATTTTCGCTACACACATTAATACATTACCTACATAAATAATTTTCTCTCAAATTCAAAAACGATAAATGCTTACACACTACTTATACGACACAAATCTCTCTTCTTATCTCGAATCAACTCTAAATATTTACTATCTTTCACCTGTCAGCTTCTAACCGCATTAAACCACAAACGCGTTCTTCTACGTAGTTAGTTTCTTTCCAATTTATTGCCCATAACTCTTCTTCTATCACCTACCACTTCTTATATTTCATTTTCTATTCATTATCAACGATCTACTAGGTCGCTTTTATCTCAGCAATTAAAAAAAAAACGATAATAAAAATCTTTAGAAATTCAAAAAATAATTGTAAGCTATAGCTGCGGACGACGGATGTTATAGAGCGGGGTGGTGAGTTCAGTAGCTCTCAAGACGGATATCGGTTTTTTGTTTTTTATTTTATATCTGGGCTCATCATTTAGTTTTAAACTTTACGATAAAGAATCGAATCTGAAAAAAGAGATCAGAATATACCAAATTTGGAGAGATAAGTCGATTTTTATGTAGTAGGTTTAAATTATGAGTCTGTTGCCTTTTAAAAATTAAACAAAAGGTATTTGATTTAGTGCATCGAAAAGCTCGTATATTTCTCTCTGTTCTTTCCATATAATATAATTAAGAAGGATAATCACTGTGAAAGCAAATTGCCTTGTCATTAAAGAGACATAAGAACATTGCGCGTTATATAGTTGAGTAATAGTATAGCTATCATTGAAAGAAGAGAAGATAAAAAGAAAAAAGTTAAGAGAATCTCGCAATGGTGAGTATATGCAAATTAGACTTATACTAACTAGGTAGGTATATACTTATGTGGCTGAAGAGAATGTTTTAAAAAAAATTACCTGAAATAAATAACTTCTCTCGGCTACAATCAGAGACATACACACAGAGGGCGCGCATAGCATTTTATACAGACAACAACGGCCAATAAAATTCAAGCGAAGCTATATCAAGATCTGGAATTTCTTTACGAACACCCAACTAGTTAACATAAGCTAAATTCGATTAAAGGTGATAAAAATTCTCACAGAAATAAATTTTCCAATCTATTCACACATAGGACAAATTATCTTCTCAGATATAAATCTGAACACCGAAGGCGTGGAACAACGTTTTCATGTCATTATAGTATCCCACATGGACCATGTGACTGCATGTCTTCTCCTCCACCAAAGAAATAAATATAAAAAAAGAACAAAATAATAAAAAAAAAACAAATTTTATCAGGGAAGCGCGTCTCTCTTGCTTGTGAGTCTTTTTTCGACTTTCATTTTTCAACTGTCCACGTTAATTGTGTTTTAACACTTTCAAACCATAAAGAATTGTAGCCTATAGCTTTAGCCGTTTCGGTGTCAACGGACACAAAACATCTGAAGCCATGGTTAATTTACGCTGTTACGCGCTAACTTTTGATAGGTTCGTTTCTTGCGTGTAAATCTAAATATCTTCTAGATAAAGGTGACATGTCGTCTTTAAAATCGATTTCAGTCATAAATCAAAGTCTTTAAGTTCGATCCAATTTGTTTGTTTTCGGACAGAAATTCGTTTTTATTAACAATTTTCTTGGGTGGAATATCTTGTTTGTTTTTTTTCTTCTTCTTTTTATTTAAAAATCTTATTGGCTGGCTGGTTGTGCTGCTAGTTTAAAAAAAACTCTTTCGAAAACGCCCATTTATACCAGATTCAATATGTTTTTAGAATATAAATGTTTGTGCAATAATGTTGTACAGAAAATTTGAAAGTTATAAGCCATTGGTTTCCTAATCTTCGATAATTTTATAGTTAAATGGTGTTGAGATCCATAGACATGAGTAAAATTTATGACAGACATTTCAACTGTGACATTTCAATGTGTGAATTTGATTTGATATTTGAAAGGCGATTAACAAGTTCTTTTATCTTAGATTATCTTAAATTAGTTGGTTTATGTTTTTTTTTTTTTATATAAAAGTATACCTGCGTCGATATTCATTCGTGGTGGTCAGCGGTCAAGACAAAATTCGTTTGAATGGTTTTTTTATTGGCTAACAAGAGGCGGCGCTTCTTATGATAATATTATCTTCGTAAATCGTGTGTTATCCATCTATGTATATGTGAGAGGTTGTCTTTCTTATTTTGTAGAAGTTATTTGTAAAATATCACGAAAGTATTAAATACAGTACGGCAATTTTCTGCAAGCACACTACTGGTTACTTAATTAAGTAATTATGCAGTACTCTTACCGGTTAGTTTTCTAGTTAAAAAAGATACGATGCTGAGAAAAATTCACCTATTTATTTTCTATCCGTGTACAGGCGCGTAACTGTCCATCTCTGTCTTGTTTTCAGTGGTGCGAATTTCGCTTACTTGCTTGCTTCTATTACCTAATCTGGTTAATTATCCGGTTAAATAACCAGGTATTATACTAGTAAACCTCCGATTGGTTAATTACCTGTGTAATATGCTCATTACTAACTACATACAAGAGGGTACCCAAAAAAAACTGAATTTTTTTTTTTAATTTATATATTTAATTTTGAATAAAAAACCTTGATTCCCCTTCAGAATACTCTCCGGTGGTACTAATACACTTATCTAATCTTTTATTCCACTTTTCAAAACATTTGTCAAATTCGTCTTCTGTGTTATTCGACAGCGCCTCCGTCGGGATTTTTCTTCACCTCAGCAAAGTCGGCAAAACGTTTTCCTTTCACGTTTCTTTTCATTCGCGGAAATAAAAAAGTCGCAGGGAGCAAGCTCGGGTGAATAGGGCGGATGGAGTACAGGGGTTATGCCATTTTTGGTTAAAAAGTAGGGTACAGACAGGACTGCGTGAACAGGAGCATTATCTTGGTGAAAAAACCAGTCGCCTGCCGACTGCCACAAATCAGGCCTTTTCCACCGCAAATTGTCAGCAATGTCTTCAAAACTTCCAAGTAGAAAATCTGGTTAGGTGTCTCACCTTGTGGAACAAACTCTGCATGGACGACTCCTCTTACATCGAAAAAAAATAAATTAGCAATGTCTTGAAGTTTGGTTTCACTTAACGAGCTTTTTTGGGGCGAGGCGAACTTGAATTCTTTCACTGGCTTGATTGTTGTTTGGTTTCAGGCTCTTAGCCATAGCACTATAGGTTAGGTTAGGTTAGAGTGGCGGCCATCGCAAGAAGTTGTACGATCAGCCACATGGAAAAGATGATTCATGCTTCCACTCGACCTTGTTTTTATTCAGCAGTGAGCAGTCGAAGCATGAATTTGACAGCCACCCTTTTTATCACCATTAAAATTCACTGAACTGAACTCCAAGTTACTCCAGACAGCTGCTCAACTTCTTCAATGGTCCGGCGTCGATCTTTCAAGATAATTTCATGATTTTTTTCCACATTTTCATCGGTTCGGGCCGTGGAAGGACGACCAGAATGAGGTTTGCCATCAATTGACATTTCACTTCTTTTGAATCGGGAAAACCACTCAAACACTTTCGTTTTCCCTATAGTATCATCCTTATAGGCCGTTTTTAACATCTCAAGGGTTTTTGTGCAGGTTTTTCCGAACAGGAAGCAGCATTTTACTGCAATGCGTTATTCATGAGAATCAGCCAAAAACGATGAGCACATAAAACAACGGTCACTAAAAAAGCAACACAAGTCAACGGAACCTTCTTTAGCAACTACACTTGGCTAATTGGAAAATTGTAGTTGTATACACTCCTAGCGATAGAACGCGGTACTACAAAAACTCCGCCCACCACAACATCAGTTCGGTTTCTTTTGAGTACCCCCTCGTATGTAACCATTTAGCAAATCAGGTATTACCCAGGTTAAGTAAATAGACAAATATCTGGCTAATTAAGTGGTTAATTTACTAAAAACACACACAAAACACATTACTAGTTAATTACTTTGGTTAACTAACTGCTTAGCGAAGTAGGCATGACCTAGTTGAAATGTATACCTCAGATTTAAAGTGTGGCACGTCGCAGATTTGATAAACTCGAGTGTTAACATCATTGAAATGTTTAAAATATATTGAATTTTACAAATTTATGGAATTTTCTTTCCTTTCTCTGTAAAATCAAATTGAAAAAAGAAAATATTTTCTGAAAAGAGCAATATATTTCAAAACTTTATAAGTATTTTAGATATTTCAATTACCAAATATTTACTCCCTCAAGGATCGATACTGGGTCTTCTTTATTTAGTTTGTTCAGAAAAGATGTACCAAGTCATATTAGAGTGTCTAAAATACACATGTATGCAAATGAAATCCAATTGTATGTGAGCGGTCCATTGGAATCACTGCAAGAGTATATGTATATCAACATCAATCAGTATCTGTAAAACTCAAACTAAATCCCAGAAAACCTAATTGCCTTTTCATATGCTGCAGTGGGCACATCATTTCATTTTATCATGTATGCATCAGCAAAAAGTTAAGAAGTTAGGTGTTTACCTTAACTCCAAACTGAACTGATGTGATCATTTTACAAATATTATTGGTAAAGTTTATGGAGGTCTTCGACAGTTTTGAATATCGACTAATTTGCTATCTTCAGAGTTACGTAAGAAACTTTTCAAGGCACTTCCGCACTTTACCTAATATGGTCTTCCTTGGATTGTATATGTTTGATTAGGCTGAATGTTGCTCTCAATAATTACACCAGGTTTGTGTTTGGCTTAAGGAGGTTGCGTCTCCATGTCGTGATTGTCTCCTGGGATGTTCGATAGATTCCCACTTCTATTTTTTTTTAAAACTGAATTATGCCAAGGTCCTTGTTAATTTTTTTCTTTTTTGTTAAACCTGATTTTGTTATCATATTGCTTAAGTACATATTGAGAAGATTGTGTTAAATCTGTTTAAATCTGTCTAACTCTTCTGACGAAAATCTTATTAATATGAACTGTGAAATTAGGGCTTGGAGTCAAATGTTAATGACATTGTATTATCATACTAGATCTCAGTTCGTAATATCATTTCATGGTTAAAGATCAGTTGAGATCTCTAATACATATATCGATAAAGTCTTTTGTGATTATAGGATTCAGTGAATCTAGTAGGCATGATGCCAGAGAATATATTTCCCAAATGCATCGAATTCTTTTTTATATTATTCTGATAGAAACCCTATCTACTGAAGTTCTTAGCAAATTATCATAAGGCCTACCGAAAAATTCAGATCCAGCTTTATTTTATTCGTCACAAGTTCCGAAATAACATGACAATCGTACATTGGCTATGGTTGAACTGAAGAAATAAACACTATCTACTTCTCATTCCTAGTAAAGATATTGTTTTCATTTATGATGTGAAAATGATCAAACCGTTCCCGGCAACACCGTTGTTGAAAACGATTACTATGGTAATGGTGAACTACTCATTGTGGTACTTTTTGAATCCCAAAAGCATACAAAAGTAGACTAGGATATGATTGCATGAAAGAAATCGAAGACAATTCTAAAAATCCCTATTTTTGAAGAAAATGGTTACAAGTATACCTTTCAGAGTTTTGGGCGCAAAAATGTTAGTGAAAATGTCATAGAAGTTTGGTTTAATATATTGCTACAAATTGCGATGCTGTCCTTCTATGTCCACTATGGAAAAAATCCTAATCCAAGTGATTTTAAAAAGGAACAGGACTAAAATTCACTTATGTAGATTATTCGGAGTAAGCACAGAATACCATATCCCAGTCCAGCTTTTATAAACTATGAAAAATGATTCCGCCAATTAAAGATTGCAAATTTTAACTCAAATTTATAATGAAGTGGTGTCAGTAAAATTACAAATTAATTGCATGCATTATAGCATCGCAATATATGCTAAAGTCTGAGACGTTTGATGAAGGCTTTGTAGTACTTCTTCAAGCAAATGCGATATACGCCTTTTGGTGCAGAGGACGATGGATTTCTGAAAGCACACTCTGCACGTCTGCCAGGTGGTTTTGGTCTCATTAATGTGGTTGTAAAATCAAGCACTTGGAGCGTGCATTTCAAAGAGTGTTTTGCCAGAGAGACACCTTGATTTCTCAACTGTGGGTGAATGTTCTGGAAGGGATCGGCATAGGGAAACGCTCTTCGTTCGACCACCTCATCGTCGTGACTGGCCACAGGATCTAATCTCAACGATTCAGACCGGGGGCAGAATCAGGCACTTCAGCGTTTCACCTAAGTTGAATGATCTACAGTACCAACAATCAGGTTTAATCCTGAATTAACGGATTCAGAAATGCTCGAGATTTTGAATCTGACACATATCCACTAATGGTTCTCGAAAATAATAGTGATATCTCCGGAATCTGTCGAATACAAACAAACACTTCACAGCTTCACAACCTGGCTGCTTCTGCTCGGAAGAGATTTCGTTAACTTGGGAACAGTGATCCAGTAACGCTTAGTTGGAAGATGCTTTCATTCTGAACAAACCACCTCACATACATTTCAGCAGTACTCTATGTCCATAAGACCTCCGGAGTGGGGCAAGCAGGTGATTCGAAGCTTCGAAATCGAATCTTTCGAAGCATGAACGTTTTGGCAAAGCTTAGAACTCTTCGAAGGTTTTTTTTTACAATAAGGTTTTTTATAAAAATTTTAATTTACAGTTTTCATAAAAAAAGTTATGCTAACGACTTTTCTGTAAAAAAAAAAAATAGGTCGAACTAAAAAAAAATGGAAGAAAATCCAAAATTGTTGTTTTAAACCCTAACTCCTGAGAAGAGAGAAGTACGGGACTGGTTGGGAAGTTGTTGGAAAGGCCATTAAGCTCTGCATACAGTAAACCAGGTGACCGTTTACCCTGCACTTTTTAAGATACGGGGTGTTTTGTGAAAAACTAACATATTTTCTAAATCACCCTGTAACTCCGAAACGGTTATATATTTTTTTTTGTTTAGGTGAGTACTACCATCTCCTGCTCTATGGTATCGGTGCTAAATTGCTAAATTTTATATAGAAAATTTATTCGTTGAGGAAATTTGGTTTTATTAGATTCTTTCGAAAATTAATTTAGAACTTTTTTGAGCTGCCACTTATCCAATTGTCAAAATTGGGACTGCTTTAAATTTTTGTCTATCCTTTCGATCTTTTTCAAAATTCTTACGTTCGTTTTTAGTCTCTTGTGAGAATTTTGCGTCATTTGTTCTACAGTTTTGTGTCATTTTTGTTGACCATTGGTTGTTTTAATTGTCCCCTATTGCCTGTTTAAAACTTTTAGTTTGGCTAATGTCTTTGTTTTTTTACAATTTTTGATCCTTTTGCCATTTATTTTAAATCATGTTATATGAGTCAATTAATAATCAAATTATCCAGCAATTGCAATCACATCGATTCTTCAAAGGTTTTTGAATCTATAATTAATTTCTAATCTGCACGCTCATCTTAAGATTTGCTGACTTTTTGTACGGAACGTTGGAACCGTAAGTCACAACTTTGGTGAGTCCACAATGATTGCTCGTTCAAGGGCCTTTAATAGAGTCTGACATCCTGCCCTTTTAGCAAAACTTAAAGCTTTTAGTTTCTCCCCTCCTCTTTTATTATGGATTTAAATTTTTTTATCTAGTCGCCTAATGTGGGTTGAATTAAATGGCGTACATCTAAACCTCGTCCTATAAATGGCGGTGTGCTCAAGGGCTCTGTTATCTCTCCGTTTCTCTTCTTAATTTTCATTAATGATCTGCTTTCCCTAACTTTCAATCCCATCCATAATTTTACCGATGACAGTACCCTTGCGGACTCCAGAGGGAATGCCGCATGTGTTAAACGAGATTGCATGATTAGATCATTGAATAACGTTCTTGACAATATCCTCGCTTGGGGCAAAGCGAATCGGGTCAAATTCAATGCATGTAAGTCTTAAAGCTGTCTCATTCATTAAAACAAAATCAACACTTAACCATTCCCGTTTCTTTTGGTGAAGCATTCATTTTTGAGCATTCTTGGTATTAATATTTCCAGCAAGCTAAGCTGGACAGATCAAATCTTCTCTGTTGCCAAAGAAGCATCGAAATGTCTTGGATTTGTGAAAAGGTGCAAGAAATATTTCATCCTATCAAATCTAGTGCTCCTCTTTAAGTCCTACATCAGACCTAGAATGGAATACAATTCCCATATATGGGCTGGGGCTGGTCCCACAGCCTTAGTTTATTGCTTCTAGCTCATTGGTGATGTGGCAATAACTTGTTAATGTTTTAATCAAATATATAGTTTGATTCCTGCGTGTAATACTTGCGCTACAAACCGCGCACATTCTTTTACCCTTCAAATTATTTTTTTACATACAGCAAAATTTCGTTATGCTTTTTATTCCGAACTGTGCGAATGTGGAACAATCTACAATCTTCTGTTGTTCCTCCGGCATACAATCTGCGAAAGTTTAAGGGCGACATACATTCGCCACTCTCCTTAAGGCCCCTAATCCTCTCCTTATCTCTTTCATGCCATGCTGTGCTTTGTATCATAAGGTATACCTTGATCCTGGCTTAATAATATATATAAAAAAAAATTATAATATTATAAGATTACTCTTGCGTCCACCTGTTTGATATTATTGAAATTTTACAATACAGTAGTTTACGGATGAAGTTCTGGTAGATACGGAAACCTGATTCCGCGAGCCCGACTCGCTCTTGACCGAATTATTTATTTCAGTTCGGATTGCTTATGTAAATGGTTTGTCGGAAATAAAAAATCTGAAATGCTTCTTTCCAACATCAAGCCACCTTTCAATTGATGTCATTACCATTACCCCCTCAATATATTCACTTACAATCAAATATCTCATGTTATTCATTTATCTGTCAGACAGGAAATAGTCATAAAAACTCAAGCTAAAAAAATAAAAAATACATAAAGCCCAAACCTCTGTGTAAAGGAAATCTGTAATTCATTTTAAATTGATAAAAGTCGGCAGCGAACCCGCTGACATTTCAAAAACACTAATTATTACTTTTTCTTCTTAATTTTCTTTCCGATTTTCACGGGTTGATATATAAATTAACGAAATTCACAACATTCGATACTGAAGAAGTACATTATTTGGCTCACTGTTGAGCTCTTCGCGCGCGCGCGCGTTCACTATCGTTCGCTACATATATTTTGTTGTTCACAGAAGTCAAGGAGTCTCAGATTTCTTCACAGAAATATGCGCCCCGCTGAGAGCATAAAACGCGCCGGCCTTTATTAAGAGTTATTAAAACTGATTTGCCCCACCGGGATCAACTATTAGTAAGTGCATTTTATATAGAAATTTGTATCCCCACCTGGGGTGTGCGGAACTCTTTTACTGGTGTTGAATGGCTTTGTCTTCAGTTCGACTATCTCATAAATTTTTGCTTCACCTGGATATGATTTCTTCTAAGGCGTCGCGTCCTCCATCCATTCCATGACGAACTAGTTCTGCTATTTGAATTTTTTCATTTTGATTTTTTTTTTTTTTTTTTTTTAAGAAATGAAATAGCACTGAATGAAGTAGAATATAAAAGAGAGAGGAGGCATGAGAAGAAATGTTGAAAAAGAGTTATTAATCAGGGAGGCTCCTAGCAGGGAGGCCTTGTAGTGTGGTTCACTGTAATTAATTTTGTGATGAAACTTCTAATACGCTAATAAAGACCGTGAAATTCATTTTGGACGGTGCATTTTACGCACTCTCTTGTGAAAGAAATGATTTGCGGGTTTTTTGTCAGTTCCCCATTCATCAAGTTGTCTAAATTTTAGTTCGTTCAGCCTTATTTGAATTTGGGATTTTTTTCTGTTTTTTTTTTATCTTTGTGGTTGGAGGTTGGACAGGCTGCTTGAGATGTACATATATACATAGGCACCGAAAACATCGAATTAAGTATTCTCTTCACCTGTCGGACGTGATAGAACTACTTTCGTCGTCGTCGTCGTCGTCGTCGTAGTCATCATCAATGTCTCTTGCGCGTTCAATTGTGGTTCTAAAGGCCTCTGATCTGAGCTCTGACAGTCTCGCTGTGCTGATGGACTCTTGTTTGTTCGTTTGCCAAATGTCTTTTAATGGTGGCAAAGTCTCATTATTATTCCATGGATTTTTCCCGTTCATTCTGGTTCACATAAAATTTTTGTTTGGAAGAAAGAGGAATATAATTCCTGTGAAAATTAGTAAGTCACCTTTTGTGTCATGCATATAGAGCCCTGTAATTATGCACGTTCGTTATAAGATTTAAACTTTTGTGTTTTTTTTTTTGCGTTGCCAGATTATTCTTTCGTTCTGATTGAATTCTTAGGTAAACATTAGGTTAAAGAAATTAAAGTTAAACTTGGAATTATAGATTTTTTCAAATGATGGATATTCAAGAGGTTCATCTTGTTCCTCGACAGAAATCTGTCGGAGGTTTAACGTGTGCGCTTAGTTGTTAGCCTTATACTCACGGCAGTGTTAATGAACCGATTAGTAGACAAGCGACAATTAGCGCCCTCATGAGGTAGAGTATATTATATTCTGTCTCAAGAGTACCATTTTGTGTTAGTGTTGACATTGGACTTACTGGTCGAAGCGACACCCATATAAAATCTCTTCCGATCTCTTGGTCACGACACCCGGTTGATTTAGCGCAACTCTACACCGAAAGCCAAATATCGAAGCATATATTAATAAGCGACCATCCTTCAAATCCACTGCGTCTGCAATTATACAAGGGACATACTCCTCTGTTCAAAGAAGAATGTCTCCCTAAGTCATGCAGATTCAAACACCATCTTTCTGCCTGCATATGGGCTACCACAACCACCACGATGCTGTCGCGTTGAGGCGAATATCAGTACTAAAGAAGCACTATCCGGGCCTCTTCAATCCCGTGGTACAAATTAACAATATTGGCTACTCAATTGATACGCTGCGTAATGCATGACCTTATTCAGTGCTATCTACATGCACATATCCTTGTAGTAATGGGACTGGTGACTCAATTCAGGCCCAAAATCTTATTTGCAATGTCTAATGAGATTGTGCTGTCAGCGGGGACCATGAGAAGATTGAGATATGGCCGTATTCATGTCTGGAGAGGCTAGAGATTAACGCCAGTAATCTTTTAGCTACCATGTGTACAAGGCATACAAGCTCTACTAGCATACATGCATAACTTCTAATATTCATCAATCTTCATAACTTCATTTCTTCGTTTTCGCCCCGTGCCAATCGGGCTATATCTGAGATTTTATTTTTCTGACTATCCCGATCGTTTTATAATCCATGCGGGTGTACCGCAAGGTTCTGCGTTCTCTCCAATTCTCTTCCTCATTGTTTTTATGATCTGCTAGCACTCACTTTCAATTCTTGATTTCTCTACTCGTTCGAGTCTATAGCTGATTTCCGTGGGAATGCTATAGTTGACTTGACTACTATGACTATGACTTTACGACAATACTCGCTTGGAGCAGAGCGAATTCGATCTTGTTTAATGCTTCCAAAACGCAATGTTGTCTGTTATCACTACAACATACTACAATACACCATCTCAACCCATTTCCGTCGATGCAGAAGATATCTCGAACTAGCTATCTCTTAATATCTTAGGCATCCAACAACCTTAGTTGGTCCGATCATATTTTTGGTATTGCCAAAAATGTGATGAAATTCCTGGGCTTCTTGCAAAGATACAAGAAATATTTGACTCAATCAGACATGACACAAGTCTACAAGTCTCATATCAGGCCTAGATTAGAATATAATTCCCATATTTGGGTAGGAGCTGGACACACTGCATTGTCCGCGTTAGACAAAGTCCTACAGAAGGTGTTCCGGCTTATTAGCGAGGACATATCAATAGCAACTATTGATTCCCTAGAGCACTGGTATAATGTCGGATGTCTATCTCCCATTTATCGCTACTACTATGGCTATTGCTCTGACGAAATCTCTAGTCTGAATCCTTGTAGAATTTTTCCTATGCGAACCACATGAACTGTAACTCAAGCTCATCCTCACACCCTTGAAGTCAGATTCGGCCGTAACGAGAAATTCTGCGAATTCTACAGAAGCAGAACTGTACGAATGTGGAACACTTTGCCATCCTCTGTTTTCTTCCCAGTTATGAGCCAAAAGCATCCAAGAATAATGCACACAGTCACCGCCTTGGCTTAATCCAATAATGGTTAACTCCCTACCCTTTGTTCCTATCCTTCCAACGCTGTGCTACGGCATCATAGGGTATTTCCTGAGCAAAAAGTAGCATTTTCAATCTTTTCTGGTCGAATTACGTCTATTCGAGCTAAGGGTAGCGACTTATTGTAGTTAAATTGAGATAACCTAATATTTACGTCGCACTTAGGTACGTGGAAAATGAAAGGACGTCGTATCGACGTAAATATTAGGGAAATTGGCGATTATTTCCCAATAGGGCAGAAGACATATTTCCTTGATTTGGTTAATTGAATGTAAATTTCACCTCGAGCTTACGTGAATTTTCCTTAATCCCGACCTATTTTCTACATAGTTTAACTCATGTTAACGTGTGTGTTAATGTAGAAGGAATGAAATTTCATTTTATAAGAATTATGTGTGTATATTTTGCCTATTGGATAATGTAAATATTATGAACAAGGCGCAACTCTAATTTGAATAATAATGAAAAGTATTGCCTCAATAAAATAATTATGTAGAAATTACGGACTTATTCAAAACCTAATTCTCTCAGCTTATGAGTGCTCAGTTTTGAAACGACAAAAATATTATATTAACTAAATGTGTAGATTTTTAAATTATTCTTTGGTTAGCCATTTAGAATCTTGAAATTAATTTAAATATTCTTTAATCGTTCTGAAATTAAGAAAAATTCATTTATTTGGGTGTGTTTTTCAGTAACTATGGAAGCATTTTAATTAAGGTATCATGCAGCCACGCTTTGTTAAATAAATATTGCGTATATTACGTTTATCAATTTAAAAGTTGGTTTGATTTTTACTTTGACGACGACTTTCCTGGAAGTCATGACGAAATAACCAAAAATTTCGGGTTTGAAAGTCAAAATCCATATTTAGGTAATTTTTTAAAGGTACCGATAATTTTTTCATATAAAAATATTTCGACATTTAGCCCTAAATTATGAAATTTCGCCCTAAGTAGGCAAAAGAGATTTCACAATTGACAGAATTGAATTGTAGGGCATGATCTACATTTTAATTGTTTTTTTGTAATCTACATTTATTTATAACAATGCCACCAAATCTGCTGAGCCTTTATTTCACTTGAATATATATCAACTTATGACTTATTCTAAACTAAAGATTGATTTGTCATGTTTCAAAGTACGTTTAACTTTTCGAAAATAATCAGAAGTATGTCGATAAGGCTTAGCTTTTTGAGCAAAATTACAAGCCAAATTACTTATATACACGGTGTCCAATATATTTGAATACAAAAAGATATTGAAATATAAGAACAAGTATTTAATATTTTGCAAAGATTTTTATTGAAGTTTAATGGTACATGAATAGTTAAAAACCTACAATAAAATTGTTGCTTTGCTTTTTTTACCAATATTAATCTTTTTTCGAAAGAGTTACAGGCGGCACAAACGTTTTCCATGGGCATTTCCTCCCAAATTTTGGAGATAACTTGCTTGAACTGCTCTAAGCGATTGATTGAGTTTGATTGAGTTTCGCTGCCATATAGCCCCAAGTAAAAAAATCCAAAGGATTTAAATCTGGGCTACTTGGAGCCCATTCATCCTTCGGTAAAAAGTCGGTAAATTTATCAGCACACCACGTCTGAACTACATTCGCCCCGTCCTGTTGAAGGCAGTAATAATCATCTCCAAATTACTTTTTGCAGCTTGGAAGGACAACTGCTTCAAGAACTTGCTTCTGGTAATATTCAGCGTTGACCTTCACACCTTTTTCAATAAAGACAAGGTGAAGTTTGCCTCTTCTACAAAAATCGCCCCAAACCATGACTGAAGATGAATTTTGATATCTGGGCATATAAAGTTCATTTTCGGAAATGTCCTCCATTCGCACTGCCCACACACGATCATTTTGTGGATTGTGTGGTTGCTCCAGAAAACAGTTTTTCATCAGAAAACACGAATCGATCACCACCGTGTCAACCAAGTATGGTTTCAACTCTTGCAGCTCTGTTTTCCTTGGAAAAGGCTGAAACTCCATGATTTTTTTTTGTTTTTGGAATGGTTTGCTCCTAGATCCTTGGTGAGTATTAATTGTGCTGAAGACTTTGAGATTCCCAATTTCGCAGCTATTTTTCTCACCGAACGAACTTTTTTCTGCGAATCTGCTCTCTTACGATCTTAATGCGTTGCCTAGTACGCGCAGTGCGTGGACGTCCACTTTCTTACGATCCTTAACATAGGATATTTCCTTATACCGTTTAATTGTTTTATATATGAATTCCCGCTTTATCTCTTCCTTTCACAAGGTTTCATTTCTTTATTACATTTTTTAACAATTAATTCACGTATGGATTCCAACGCACTCCGCTATCAAAATAAGACTGATACAAAATGTATTTTTTGTTTTAACATGTGGACTGCTAAGAGACTTTTTGTTTTGTATAACTATAGGAACTAAACATTTTTGTTTCATATTTAAACAGTAAATTTATAGGACACCCTGTATGTATTTTATTTAATTATTTCACAATAAGACTGCATATTAGGACACGTTAACAACATTTTTAACACATTCACTAAAGATGAAATGACTTCTTGTATCCGTTGACTTTGAAGACAAAAGTATGTAATTTCTACTATGAGGGAATTGCCTTGAAGTTACTTCCGTGAGAAGTTGGGCTTTGAGGGCAAACACAATCGAATAGGGAACTGATCCAACTTCAAAGCTCCATATATTTCCTTAAATTTGACTCCGAAGTTAACTAAAATTTAATAGACAATAGATAGATAATGCATTTATTGGTGGCTACTGTAGAAAGATTATATAATCTTGTTAACATACAGATAATATTTGGAATATAATTTAGCAGGATAAGTAAAATATGTATAAAAGGTAGCAAAAGAAAAAAATATTGATAATAGTAAAAACTAAAACAAAGAAAAATTAAGATCTAATTGAAATGAAAACATGAATAATTAGTTAGAAATAAGGACGAACCAGGATGTGCAGTAATTAGAAGAAAGAGATTTTAATCTCTGCTAGAGCCCACATCCCGTCGGTCAGAGTGTAGTAGATTCCACTTACGTAGAATTTGAACAAAATAAGAGCGTTCGCCATAATATGAGTTACGTCGAGGAAGAAGAAAACCAGTACTTCTGGATGAATGCAAAAATCGCAACTTCTTATCGAGATATTCAGGACACTTATTAATTAGTAATTTATGATAAAAGGACAAATCAAGATGTTCAAGGTGAGTATCTAGTGAGTGACCAAGTACAGAACTACTTGAATGCAATAAGATATGAGCACTACACGGTAGTTTATAGAAAAATCGAATAGAGTCATTAAAAGCTGCCGTAAGTCTTCTACGGAGCAGTGGAATGCAAACACTTCATAGAGACTTCTAGCAAGATCTTGATTTCGAGCCTGATCAACCCCCATAAAGCGTATATAGCGCCAGAGGCTTTTATGAAGTAGACATGGGTTCAATTTAGAAGTAAAATAAGATTTTTTGGCTTGCCTAAATTTCAGTATGACAAGATTTCGGATATTTTTATATCGACGATAAGCTGCAGGGTTCCGTGAGCCTTTAACGCGATGCGAGAGGAAATGTCTTTCAGCAAGAAGGGTGTGAATTTCTTGTGCAGGACAGCGTTGTGAAAAGATTTTCTTTTTAATCAGAGGAACATGTCGATAGTAAAGTTGTAAAATTAAATTGTTAAAAAGTTTAACCTTGTCATCAACTGATTCCAATAAGAGTACGTCAGACCACGGTATTGCAAAGCAGTCAGAATAAAGCATATCATAATTACTTTTATTATAATCACGATAATAAAATGACTCAGCACATAAAGAAAGGTCAAAAGCCAGTTGGTATGACAAGTATAAGAAATCGTGATCAAAATTGGTCACTGGAGTCAACTGATTATGGAACAACACCTTATCACTATTAGTTACCGGGAGATAATCCAATTGGGACAGATTGGTAGTATTTAAGAAGGTTGGCAAATGATTAACAGTTGTCAAGTCCGAAGTTTGCATATGGTATAATAAGTCTCTAGACTGATTATGATTCCTTAGGCTATCAACATTAAGTTCACCACCAACAATAATATTCCTCTTTGAAACCATTAGCGGGAAAATATACAGTAACCAGAATACACTTATCAACTTCAGTATGAACTTCTACACATAGAAATTCAAATGTTGCAGCTGGTGAGGAGCGGGTTAAGATAGAGGTTTTGAGGAAGGACTATACATAAATGGCTATTCCACCCCAATCCTCTCCAGACGATCATTCCTATATATTGAAAATCCAGGAATAAATACAGCATTGTTGTGTATATGAAACTTAAGTCAAGTTTCACTAACCAGAAGCGCATGTGTTTTATTTGGGTAAAAAATGTCATTAAGAAGATCACTTTTATTCTTTAAACTGCGCGCATTAAATGCGCAAATTTTTAAACCTTCAGATTGTTTGGAAAATATATTAAGAATAGCGCTCATTTTGTTCAAAGGAGACAGGGAATCGCCCGTAGAACATATGTAGGCTACAGCAAAGTAACACAGCAAAAATCAAAGTTAGTTAGATAAAAGCAAAGATCGATGCATCTCCCGGTTGTAGGCGTAACTAAAAAAATAAGAAATAAATTAAAAAATTCAAACATTAGACACTCGGTAAAAAGTAAGAAAATTTGCCTCAGATTTAGGAAACTTTCCTTATTTATTTTCCTGTTTTTCTTCACTTCCATGAGATAAATTAAAAAAGAATTATTACGTTATTTTTCCCTAATAATTAATTACAAAGAAAGTTAAGATTACTTTGAAGGCCTAGTTTAAGGAATTATTAAGTAATATTTCCTTCTTAATTTACCTCAATTTACCGAGTTTCCTCTCAGATTAAAATCCTAAGTCTAGTTTACCTAATTTTAACCAAATTTGGTCGATCAGCTCTCGATGGTAAATTCAATCTCGAATGTTGCTTAGGTTTTTTGTTTTGGTTCTTGTGGTACCAAGAATTCAATTTTTAAGGCTATAGGCGCTACACTTACTTATTGTTTAGATTTAAGAGAAATCCAAATTCTATCGGGTGAAATAATCTGTGTTAAGTAAATTACGCATTTAATGTGATTTAACTTTATCGGCACAGCATTTTTTCACTCATCGTGGTTATTTCGCCACTACAAACAAACAACTTTTTATGCAAAAATATTTTGTCACACTAGCCGCTTATCGCAAAATTTCATGGTCAGTAGCCTAAGGTAAAATTCGGCGTCAGATAAGAGCGTGAATATGTATTGTAAAATGAAATCATGTACGATTTCCGTGGAAATTGCATAATGAGTGAAAAGGTGCAATCACAACAATTTGTATAAATTTGTATAAATAAGATGAGAAAATTAATTAAGACTTACTGTGGTTTTACAAAGCGTAAAAGTTAGTTGTTTTCACTTCATTATATTAACCGAATTCCCTTTCAGCAATCAGCGTTTGTTCTTAGTGCAAGCACCTGATTCGCTCGCATCAACACCCAAGGTACAAGACTTTGACTTAACGATACACACACGATACAACTGTTGGTCCACTGTTGAACCAACCTGTGTTGGAATACAACCGTTGTATGGTGTGTGGGCCAATTGTACGAAGCATGCAACGGTCGCAAGCTCGGTTGGATGGTTGGATGTGCATGCAGGTAAACCGTTGTTGTATATGCGACCGTTGTATGGTGTATGTGCTCGTTATTCCACCGTGAAGTTTTCATACAGTGAGCAAAGTTTTTTGTTATAATTATAAAAGCTGAAGAAATCGGTCCAACAGTTGTATCGTCTGTGGACTAACATACAACTGTTGGTCCAACGGTTGTACAACAGCCATTGGTCCAACAGTTGTATCGTGTGTGAACCGCTTTATACTACAATTATTGGCAAAGGAGTCTATCACTTATGTTCTTATAACGATTCTTAAAGAAATTTATTATATTTTTGATTTTTAGGGTTCCGTGCCCAAAGGGTAAAAACGGGAACCGTATAACTAAGCCTCCGATGTCCGTCTGTCTGTCACCTGTATCTCATGAACCGTAATAGGTAGACAGTTGAAATTATCACAAAGTGTGTTTTTCTATTGCCGCTATCACAAAAAGTAATAAAAATAAAATAAAATTAAAAATTCAAGGGGCCCCCAAACAAGAAACGTAATTTTTTCGGCGTTTTTTGCTCGTTTTCTTCTCATTCATTATTGTCATAAGTAGGCATTATTTTTCAAATGATCATCACTTTAGAAAGGACGCTACGTAAGGAGACTTTAAGACTATATATATATATAGACAGTATAAAATTATGGGAAATAAATAGAAGGCTGCAGTACTTTGATAATATTTTACGAAATTTCGTCAATTATAATAAAAACATTTAAGAATCCTAATTTTGACTAGAAACCTGTAGAAGTTCCTTTTTATTTTCATTTTCTTTTTTTCTTTTTATATTCTTTATATTTTATTTAACTTTAATCTTGTCCCAAAATCGTGGAAGTTATCTTTAATTATACTCTTACACAAGAAGGGTAAGAAGAACGATGTATGATATTTCCTGCCAGTTGCTAACTAATCGTGTATTGGCAAGGTATTTGAAAATTGTGATGTTTTGTTTCAGTGCAGGTCCTTTATGAGATCATTCTAACATGGTTTCACTAAGGGTAAATCTACTACTACTAACTTGATAGAATTCTTCAACTTGTGTATCCCTGGCTGGTAACCAATTGCGTCTATACTGATTACAGTAAATCATTCGGCAGAAATATTACCAAATTCTCATTCATAAGTTTACCAATCTTGGGTTTCCCTTCTCTTTTTGTAAAGTGATTATGATCCTATTTATCAGACCGAACGCAGAGAACTCTTTTTAGCAGAGACCGAAAATAACTGGTATTTTGAAAATTTTAAACAAAAAAAGGTGGAATAAATCATGGTCGTGGTGGTATTTAGTGGAATACACCAAAAGTGTCTCGTAACACACGTTTCGATTCCTATAAAGCTTTTGAAAACTTAAATTTTTATAAAAAAGAGCTAAAAAAACTAAGCTGAAAAGGCTTTTTATTTTTTCTGGCAAAAATAAAATGCCAGCTTGACTTTTTATTTTTCCGAGCTGGAAGTAACAGATTTTGAAGCCGGAAGTATAAAAAGCCAAGCTGGCTTCTTATTTTTAGGGACCGAATCAGTTATGAATTTTTACGACAAAAGCTTAATTTACTTGTTATTCCTGGCCGGTAATAGTTTTGAAGCTAGAAAACAAGCGCAACGGCTTGATACTTTTTTTCGGTAAAAATATAAAAAGCGAGCCCGGCTTTTTATTTTTGCCAGATAAAATAAAAAGCGTTTCCAGCTTTTTTAACTTCAAATTATTATCGGTCAGGAATAACAAGTAAAGTTGGCTTTTTCGTAAAAAGTCATAACTGATTCGGTCCCTACTTTTTAGGGATACTATTTCTGCTAAAATTAAGAATACTTTGGTCTTCCCCGCAGGGCAGTCACTTTGGCCCTTTACACTTTATTATTTACATCAATGATGCTGGTTCAATTCTGACTAATTCCAAGACTCTCATTTAAAAACGAAAACGATTGTATTCTTTTAAATTCTGACTCATCCATACTTGGAGCTCAAATAACTCTTTACTATTTTAAATTCTATCTTTTTCTCGAAAGATGTGTCCATTGCACTTCTATTACTCAATAGAAGGAAATTCATCAATTAGACTTGAGAAAACCAAAGATCTGGGCGTTGTGTTTAACTTTCGGTTTTCTTTTGAGGATCATATAGTACTCTCCATCATGAACAGGGCTAATTTTAAGGTACAATAGACGTATACGTAAGTACATTTACTTACGTAAAGCGAACGCGCCCTTTTATTTAATATGCGTACACAAATTAACTTTACCTCGTGTGAGGGTAACTTTCGTTAAGTTTAAATATCCAATTTTCCGTAAGTATAGTGCGCTAAGAATCGCTCATTCCGTAAGAATGCGATGTGTCCAAACAATTAAATTTTACTAAATGATAATTAAAATGGAATAAAAATGATACTGCGAATTAATAGAAGGCCTTCAATTACATCAACTTCCATTTGTTAATTTTTTTACTTTTACCACTTTCTAAAATTGAAAACATTAAATATCAAGATAATAACTCTTACGGAATGTGATATATATTTAGGCTAAAAATATCAATTTTCCATAAGTAAACCTCAGTTTCGTTCAATTTTGTAAAGTTCTATTGTAGTCCAGCCTTTACTCTGCGCTTCGTAAAAAGACGATCCCATGAATTTAACGACCTGCATGCTATCAAGTCTTCACAAATATTAGAGGCGGTTTAACGTAAGTTTCTTGGATTTGCTCTTCATTAACTCTTATAATGATATGGTGCTTCCGCCGTAAGTAGAAAGACTTAGCCTGTTTTCCTTAGAAACTCTCGAGAAGAAATGGAACAATTGCAGATATTTTGTTTTTCTTTTATTGTTTTACAGGGTGCGATCAACTTCCCTTAAGTACAATAAGAATTTCAGTTCCTTCTCACTCCCTGAGCTATTATAACTTCCAAATTACACAAATTCTGTCATTTTATGTATGTACATATGTATATTAATTATACATCGGTGAATTTGCACTTTGTAAATGTTTTTCTGTAATGAATGTTGTGAATGAACTTAAATAAAAAAATTAAATTAAATTATACTACGCCTATCTTTTTTCAATATGAATCCATCTTCTTAGACAGTTCCCCTTTTTCTAGTTTCCAAGTTCCTTATTCACTGCTGAAATTATGCTTACCTGGTCTTCGAAGAGCTAAAAATTGTGTGGTTCCAGATATGATGAATAATGTGCATGGGGTAAATGATGGAATCTAGTATTTTTTTCTATCTATATGTTGGAATGGCGTGAATAATATTGCCGAAATTAATTTTGTGATATTTATTTTTTTTGATGTTGTGGAAGATTATTGACAGATACGTTGTTGTGTACCACTCAGCTGTAGCCGTTGCACTCTATATCAGTGTTATTGTGGTGAAAACTTTCTTGTAGTTAAAGAAAACTGCTAAAATTATTTTCTTTACCTGTCATACTTTTACTAGTGGGGAGGGATGCTGCTATTTCTGATCCGTCCTATGGTTTGTTGCTTGTTTCAGGTCACTGTTATAGAACAAAGATTAGATTATCGCAAATCATTTTTTATTTATTTATCTTTGAAATATAGGTCGAAAAATACGCTAGCTTCTTCTATACGGTTTTTAGAAAATGGCTATTTTTTTCACTAGTAGCGGGGCGGTATCACGATCAATTATTCACTTAACTTTTCCTTATCCATTTCTATTTCGTCCGAACTTTTTCAAATGAGGTATAACAGTGTAACTCGGTAAAGACATTTGGCTCAAGTTTAGATAGACGATAGAAATCGCACGTCATTTTATGTAATTCCAAAATTAATGAAATTATACTTCATAAAAACGGGGTTAATCTCAAAAATTACATTCGTTGGAAAGGTTAGACTGTTTACTATCCTCTGAGATGAAAATAACATTCGTAGGTTATACATATAACATTCGTAGGTTATACATATAACAAGAAAGTAACAAGGTGTTTCATGGTGTGGTTGAAAGGAATTAATGAACGAATTTTTGTAATGCTCCTCATATAGACACACGTGAATACAAGTAGTTTCTACTATACAATTGGGTTAAACAAAAAACAAAATAATATATAGTAACTCTGGGTTAGAAATCTTTGGTCTACACCAGGGGTCGGCAACCTGCGGCTCGCGAGCCACATGCGGCTCTTTGGATGTGAAGCTGTGGCTCTTTAGTTCCATACGCAAATATTATTTATTTTATCAAATATATTTAAAAATCGTTTTGAATCGATTAACGAGGATTATGGAAGGACCGATTCTATCTCTCAGCCACTTGTACTCAGTGATGCCACTTGGATACAATTGTATCATTTTGGATACATTTTACTTGAAATTCTTGAAATGGATACTTTGATACCTTTTTTTTTAGAGATGGATACATTTTTTTATTTTAAAATAATTTTTAAGCATATTATTATATTCGCAATTCAATATTTATTAAATGTTCATTTAACTTGAATTTTGAATCCTGAATCACTTTGCGTGCAGCAAAAAAGATTCTTCCTTTAAACATTACTACAAATCGGAAAGCAATTTTTAATGAATGGCGTATGCTTTCTTTTCAAAAATATTTAAATTTTAACGACAATATTGAATTTTTTTGCCAAAATCTGAGCAAAAGAACTTGAATCAGAATATTTTGCTCAACTGGAAAAAAGTTTTTTGGTTTTTTATTAGTTACCTGTTAGTTATCTGTTATCTGTTATTTTGTATTTTAAAAACTTATAATGATTGTAAAATTCGATACCGTAACTCGAATATCTGAATCTAAAACTGCAAGGAAAGGGAAACCCAGCCTATGTTTTGGTAGAAGAATTGGTTTGTTTTTAAGAAAAATTATTTCCTTTTGCAGAAGATATTCAGAGCGGTAAATTACTTAATTTTCAATTTCTAAACCAATATCGCGATAAAATCAGTGCAACTGTCGACACGAATTACTTCAGCACAGTTATAAAAAAAAATTAAAGGTGAATTTGCTGACAGATTTGAGCAATTCAAAACCAACAAAACCGCTCTAGCATTCATAGTAAATCCTCTCAACACAAATAGTAACGAAATCCACATTGACCCATTTGGAATTGACACTGGATCTGTAGAAATGCAATTGATCCATTTAAAAAGTAAAGCTTTGTGGAGTGGACAATTTACAGAGTTGAAAAGCAAGTTGGAAGAAATGGAGGTCCAGATTGCTACAGTGAGGTGAAAAAGTTGGCATTTGGAGTGCTGACTATCTTCGGATCGACATATTCGTGCGAGCAAGCGTTCTCTTGCATGAATATAATTAAAAGTAAAGTAAGAAACCAACTAACAAATGAAAATTTATAGTCGTATTTTAAACTTAAAACAACAAGTTACGAGCCAAATTTATCCAAACTTTCTAAAACCATGCAAAGCCAACACTCCCATTGAATTTGTTTGCTCAATTGTTTGTTATTGAAATACAAGTTAGTGTTGTAAGTAAATGTTTAATTGTTTTAATTTTTTACTTAAATAATAAGTAATTATTTAATAATGCCATTTATATTATCTAATTTGTTGTGAAAAACACTACTTATATATGAATAAATAGATTAGTTTTTTTTATCAAAAAACTTTATTTATGGGAGTACTATTTATTGTTGGCAAGAAAAATTTTTGTGGCTCTTTAAAAACTTTGAAATTTTGTAAATTGTAATTTTTGACTCTTCCGACTCAAAAGGTTGCCGACCCCTGGTCTACACTATTTGGGACAAATTATCCCAGTAAAGGTTTACGATATTTGTGTGTCAACAAAATACCAGTTTAAAAAAAAAATCTTTTTAATTTTTTTTTTTATTTCTAAATTATATTTATTTTCGATGTGCAAGATATACATCGACATGAGGAATGTCCTTCAATTGGTCAGTGATCACCGAGATTCAAAAGATCTGATCATGAACGCTTTTCTACCTAACTGATACGAGTTGTGAAGTTTATTTTTTATTTTGTTCCTTCAGCTATCATCATATCGACCAGTGAAGTGAAATGATAACTTAATAATAAAATCGGTGACGTTGAAGTTCCGTGACGTTATCTAATCCATGCGTTCACAAAAACAATAAACGTATTTCCACCAGTTTTGTGATTTATTTACGCTTGTTGTCGATTTTTCAGATCGAACATGCGAATTTAATCGGCAATATCCAAAGGACAGTTAACTTTTATTCTTGAAACATTTTCTACTATCTTTCAACCTAAGTCATAGTTGAAATATGGCAGTTTAAAGCAACAAGGACTTCTTTTGAATCTATCAAACGTACACCTATAAATCCATTCCAATTTATTTGGAATTACTTTGCGACATGTCATGTATGTATGTCCTAATTGCAATGATCGTCAATAATGTCATCTATCGAATGTCAAAGCATCATATTGTTCTTTTGTTCAATTTGAGAATAACGCAACCACAATTTAAATCCACGCTTAATAAGCATTGAGGGCATTAATTAGTTCAAGGTTAACCAGCTCTTAAATCTCGCCATGAATTCGTCGATGGGTTGTGTACACTGACTTATAACAATGGACTGAGCGTATTGTCATTTTCCTATAGGAAGGCATGGCACAAGTTTTATAGTTCTCTCTTTCGTCCTATGGCAGAGTTGGAGCTACCAACACAAAATATTGCATTCTGGAACGTTTGCTTATGCCATGTGATGTTTTTATGTTCTCTACAGATGCAATCACCGCAGAAGGAATAAGGTGAAGATAGTGTTTACCATGCTCCGTCTCTCTTGCCCATAAGCAGGATTCAGTTAAGAATAACTTTTGAAAATTAAAGTCGGAATGAGTTTAATTCCTTATAAGCGATTAAAATATCACTTGGGCACAAGAAAATATATTTTTTTAATTAAATTCGATTTACGGGTGTAAAATTTCATCTGATTGGTTGAGTTTTACATGTTCTTTATGTAATCGTTTTAAAGGGTGCTCTAACGGTGATATACAGAAACACAATATTTTTTGTGCCACATGAAATAGCAAATCGCTCAGTCCATTGTTATAAGTCAGTGGTTGTGTACTACTTTGACTTCATGCCGCTGTTTCATACAGAAAGCATCTTCCAATACGTAGTAATCGTTGGGAGCACCATTGGGCTTGTCGAAATCGTCGACATATAGCTTGGACATCAGTACAGAGTAATCCGATCACGAGTAATGCATTTTTTTTATCATACCATTGCCTATTGATGTATTTCTACTTCAGCAATGAACAAGTGTAGGTATGTGGTTGTAGTGCTTTATGCATACGAAAAACCTAAGGTAACAAGAGTTTCATACTTCGTAGGTAATACATACTTTTCACAAATTTTGCTTTCGATAAATGCTCACAAAAACTTCAGGATCTTCGAAGACATTTACATTTAAATTTGTCACCTGTTATATGTCTACCATCGTCAAGGTGATGCTGCGTCTTGTAATGCAGAATTCTTGTTCCCAACATTTTTTTCCTATTCTGATTCGAAAGAAAAATCACTGATGGTCTATGTTCTTGTAACCCTTTGCTCTAAAACAGTAATATGTAGGTATATAGAAAAAACTTCTTGCTCTTTGCTTTCTAGATACTAAAACATTTTTATGTTACTCATTTGATCTAATTCGTCTATACAATCTAGGGGCGCTGTGATCGATATGTGCTTTGTTTTTTCTATACTGGGTGTTTCCGCCTAGGAGGTCAAAAGAGCAGGAGGTGATGGTACTCACCTTGGCAAAGAAAAAATTGTATGCCAGGGGGGAGGCATATCAATCGTTCAGATTTATTAAAAAAAAGTGAGTTTGTCACAAAAAGTTAAAAGCGCATTGTATGCAGAACCTCATGGCCTTCCCAACGACTGCTAAACCCGGTACTCCTCTCATCTCAAAAGTTATTGTGATCTAAACAAAAACCAAAGGTCGTTAACATAACTTTTTTTTATAAAAACTGGGGCTGGTTGAGCAGTCGTTGGAAAAGCCATGAGGTCCTGCATACGAGGATCTCTTAACTGTGACCGTACGCCCCTGTACTTTTTAAGGTATAGGGTGTTTTGTGAAAGCTACCTATTTTTCTAAATCACTCTCTCCTAAACGGTTGATATGCCCCCACCTCCTCCCTGCCATACAATTTGTCTGGGTGAGTACCATCACCTCCTGCTCTATTTTCTATATATTATAGAAACATATCCATAAATAGCTTAAAATCAAATAGAAAAAAAATCAAATTCCTCCACACACAATTTATGCCGTTCAAATCGCTACATTCTTAGTTGAATAGGAAAATTTTTTAGTTTTAATATCACCAAACCTTTGGTCAATTTTCCAAAATCCCATTCGATTAGAAAAAGATGGAAAGTGTAATTTTATATGAATACTGGAAACTTTGGGTGATCAATCAAATGACTCATTTGGAAAGCTTGAAATAGTTTTAAAAATGGTATGAGTTGAAAGTGTGACACACGAAATACCAGGTATAATATTGCATTACTGTGGTATCTCTATACTATATGTTTCTCATTAGCGCATACGTTTTTCTTAAGCCATTTATTTTATAAATTTTAAATTTCTTATTGCTTTTTTTTTATTTGTTAATTTCAGTACGAAACGGTTATTCTTGTGTACCCATAGCTTTGACAGAAGGTTTGGATATTCGAGTCAATACTGCAGTTAAGACGGTAAAATATTTCCCTGGAGGAGTTGAAATCACAACTGAAAATTTAAAAACAAATAATTCATCAGTCACTTACAAAGGTGAGTAAATTTTTTAATCATTTTACTATTTAAGCTTTTCTCAGATATTTTGTTTTCCTCTTACTTTGTTTTTTGTTAAGTCTTGTCACAGTTTCTTTTTATGGGATACCCTATATTATTATTATTATACTGCAGGCTGCCCTTGTGAGACAGTATTTAGTATCGGTGACATTTAACTAAATTATTTGTTTATAAATTCTAATTTCTCATTCGGTCATTTTACAAAAATTCTTGTTAGCTAACTTGATAATTATGCATGGGAACTCTTCTTGCAACTGGCACTTATCTGCAAACATTTTAGCATTACATTGACTTCGGCTTTAAATCTTTATTTTCAAAATTACTGTTTATATTCTCCTTAATCTTTTTAATGTGTTTTATTTAGTCATATAGACATAAAAATATATTATTATACATATACTATAGGGATGTGGTGCCGGAGCCCTGCGACCTAATAGATCTTTTGTGCTATAATCTAAATGGGATACCGTATGATACCTCCCACAGCTCTAACAAAAGTGGTAATACAGTTGAAGGTATAACTAATTTTAACAATGATGAGGAATGAGCTCTAGGCAGTAGTCTTTTGTTTTTGAAATGACTTTAATTAACCTATAACACTTAAATGAGGGTGTTGTACTGAGCATATATAGAGTAAAATTCCTTAAGGGGAAGTTACCGTCGAGAGGCATGAAAAATCCATGAACTTTGGAAATTTGTATACCCTAGATGAAGTCTAAAGGGTATACTAATTTTGTCATTCCGTTTGTAACACCTAGAAATAATGATGGTAGAGCAAAATGGATTAGACACCATCCGTGCTCACGGTAACTCGAGAACGCGTGTACTTAAAATTAAGTCTTGCACATGGCATTGTAAAAAAAAAAGTAAAATTAGTTCCGATAATGGGACAAATCAGGTAACTCCTTCGTAGGGTTACCATACAAAAATTTCGTTTTCACTACCTACACTACCTGTAAACGCATTTTGTAGCCGGAGTTTCCATAAAAATAGTAAATATAATTTCAAAAATGGACTAAATCGGGCTACCCCTTCTTGGCGCTGCCATATAAAAATTTAGGATTTTTACGTATAATGTGAAACTATGCCGTTTTAATGTAAGTACTAAAAAGTTCTTCAGAATATGAAATCGTATAAAATTACTTATAATCATTTTTTCTGTCCGACGAATCGTTTCAGATATATTTGTGAAAAATTACTTCAATAATCAAACACAGATGGGTGACCATATGACATACGAGTATTCATCTCTAAGATATCATAAGAATTGGTCTGAGACCAATTATAGCTTTTTTACTTATTTTACATAAAAAAAAATGAGGTTTAATGTATTTTCCAATTTTATTTGTAAAAAAATTCAAAATGGCGGCTCCTGCTCCCATCAACCGTACACGGCGTGTTTTTGTCTGCGCCGGGCCCTCCACAGCTCTGCAAACAAATAGGGTTGAAAATGTTAAACTAGATAAAATTTGGGGGCCTTACCGGTTTTCGTTTTCAAAAAACCTCTGAATAACAAAACGCCAGTCGTTTAAAAAAGAACCATTATTTTGCTTCAATGGACGAAAAAACTATTTCTAAATCAATTTTGATAAAAATCGCTTCGTGATGGCCCCCAAATTGAATTTCCTGTCAATTGCGCAGAGATTCATGTGAATAGGTTCATCGGAAGACCCGCGCATTGAAAAATGTTGTTCCTATAAAAACTCATATAAAGTTCAACGACGTTATAAAAACCTATGACAGCTTACTTCAGCTATTCCAGCAGCATACTTCTTCTTCCTCCAAGAACTGATTGTGCTGAATCTGAAGGTTAACGTTTTCCCGAAATTTATGAGAGTACTTCGGGTAGCGAGAAAAGGTCATCCCAGCAAGTAAGCTGTGAATTCTAAAATACTTAAGATATGAAAATATCCTTTTACCCACGAGTTCTAAACCCTTTAAGGATGATAACTATGTAAAAAAAATTAAAATCCATGTCTATACCACCGAGTTTTACTACTTTGTATAACAGTTTAGACTTTTGGATCACCGAGTCAAGAGTCGAGTTGACTTTTAAATAAACAACATATTTTGAGGTTATGTTTATTCGCTGACTATCGAGACCAAGCTAAGCAAACAAATTCGGACAGGTTAGCTTCCTCTTGAGCTTGATGTAAAAATGGCGAACGCTGACAAAATGAATCATAAATATTGCGGAGGCGTTTTAATGTTTTAATTCCTTTAAAAACAAAATTATTAATGAATATGAGCATTCATAAAGCAGTCATAATTTGTGGCTAATAAAATTAATCCTTATTCTTTGCATTTATATGGCTTAAATTTAGTAAATATCAAAAGCTCGAAATTAATTTGATTTTGACTATTCCCACTAGTTATGAACCCGTTCCGACTGTTTAAGTATCAATCCATGTAATGTGCGCAGATCAGAAGTTTTTTTCTGTTTTCATAAATTGGTTAAAACTTAGGAACAAGTGAGCGAAGTCTCGACTAATTATGGACCCGTTCCGGTCGTTTCTTATATGGACACATCTCTAGTATAGAGGAGCAATTTTTTTTTTGCCGATAGAGGTTAAAAAAATGGAAATTCGAAATTCGTGATGGTCGGGTTGGAAAAGTGCGAATTTTGATTGATTTTCTATGGAATGACTATACATATAAGGGATTATGCCTGTTTTCTTATTTTTATTTATTTTTTTTATTTTAAAAGCGAGGGGGCCAGGACACCCTATCCCAAGCACGGAGGGTATAGCGGCCCATTGTGCTGTCCTGCTAGAAGGCCATTCACCAAAACCTTGCTGTCCTCTTAATGAAGCGCATCAGGTCTTGGTGAGGCAGGGTTTTCAGCTCATCTACAGATAGAAGGGCAGACCATAAAGTATCCAGCTTGCACCGGACGAAGGCCGGACACGCACACAAAAAGTGTTCGGTTATCTCTGGCTCTCCCTCCCGGCAGGACAGACACTCAGAGCTGTCAACAACTTCCATCCTTGTTAAATGAGCGTGAAGTGAGCTGTGGCCGGTGATGATGCGAACCACAGATCTACATTGTTTCCTTCCGAGCCCAATGAGAAAATTGGAGATATTCCCATTACGCCCATCAAGAAACAGTTTTGTACACCTGCAAGTACTCAGGTTCGCCCATCTCTGCTGATACTTTCTATGAACATCCGCTTTTAAAAGAGACCCGATACTCGAGGTGGCAACGACTACGGCGGATTCCGGACCGAGGAACGGAGAATCAGAGCCAGTCCTAGCTAAAATGTCAGCGCTTTCATTCCCCATGATCCCCATCTGACGAGGAGCCCACAGAAGGGACACCTTGTTGTGGATACACAACTTATCCACAGACGGCCTGCAATCCCCCAGTAACGAAGGCCGCTCAGAGCCATCAAGGCTGCCTGACTATCCGAAAGGATAGCAATGTGCTTCCCCTTGATTTGCATATCAAGGGCTAACTTCGCTGCCATTGATATGGCGAAGACATCAGCCTGGAAGACATTGTTGTATCTACCAAGTGAGTACTCCATCCCAATATCTGGCTCAGGAAAGTAGACAGCCGCCCCAGCTCTGTCATTACTGAGAGAGCCGTCTGTGAAAATTTTTAGGATTATGCCTGTTAGACAGAAATCTACACAGAAAAGGAAAGAGCTACCATTCAAACCTCCTTAGGAACCTACTTCATAAGTGATTAGCAGCACTCAGTTAAGGTTCTATTTGACCATCAACATCCACCGAAAGTCCATCTCTAGCATCGTCATCATCCCAATGCCCTACTTCTTCCAGTATTGGTGCTTTAAGAAGTCCATCCATATCTTCAGTAAGAAGGCGTTTAGCCCTGGATGACTTTACTATCGTATCCTGCCTTCAATAAACTTTCGTTTCTCCATTTGTGTATTTTAAGGTCGGGTTTAAATATTATGTCATGTGAAAAGTGATTTTTTTTCTAGTCATTTATTTATTTTTTAACTTAAACCAGAGATTCATTTTTGAAGCCAAAAGCATGTGATTTAATGAAAAAAAGACTGTGCTTCAAACTTCAGATATGTGCGGATATACTCATGAAAGGGGCAGAAAATTTGGAAAGGATTGATTTTGGACTAGATTATATTGAGTTAGATTAAAGCTTTCGGTATCGTGCTTTATACATTCGATTAAAAAATATGATTTCGAAAGTACATGGTCTTGTATACAAATTAGCGAAAATCTTCAAGCCGTTTTATTCCATAGATGTGGGAGTGTTTCCTTACCTCGTATTGAATTTTTTGTTCATCTCATGAAGACTTAGGACCTGTCCGAGTCTAAGTCTTCGTCTTCATCCTTATTGTAACAGCCAGTAACGTCACACAACAAGCTTAGCTATTATAGAGTTAAGGGGGTCATCCCGTGTGACTAATTCAAAACAACTTTTATTTATTTTTTTTTGCATAAGATGCATCCAAATATAGTGAAGAATATGTGGGTAAAGTGATTTTCCGATATTCGGAGTTGTTCGGAAGTTACAGCGTTGAACAGGCCAGGTATTTGGAGCGTCCACTCAAGCTCGGACCTCTTCTCTTTCGCTTAGGTTTCTTACCTGAGCCATTTTAATACAAACGCAGGTATAAATGCACAATAGAGAAGTCATTTCCTGTTTCGAATATAACGGTTAGTTTAGTCTTGATTGAGTACCCAAAGTGTTCGAATTTTATTGGTGATAATCGTATTTGAATTTTTAAACGCGTTTTTCTCAAGACGAAAAAAGTGAAGAAACACCAAAATTCACGAAAAAATGTTCAACAAGATGCCAAAAATTTACCTTTCAATATTTTGTAATAATCCTAATTCAGAAATTAGTTCATAAAATGCCGTTTGATTTGTTATTTTGGATAAGCAGAAAGCTTGCAATCGTGGTTACCGAAAAATGCTTTTTTTGAAGATGAGTGACTAAGTTGCCGTGTACTCCAGCAATAAGCGACGATTTCGGACTGAAAAAATTGTAGAGCGTCTCACGACATGAATAAATATGTGGTAAAAATTTCACAGTTGTATGCGTTTATTGAGTTCGCCAGAAAAAATTCCCAAAAAAACCAAAAAAAAATGCCTTCACACGGGATGACCCCCTTAAGAGAAGACGACGTTTTATTAAGAGCTTGTCCTGTTTTGCATTATGTTTGTATGCATTTCCCCCTCCATGTATAATCAGCTTTAAAATAAGCTCTGTGCTAGAGTTATATTCACAAGGTAGGCCATTATTCACCATACCTAAACTATAATGAAAATGAAAAAAAAACTTATTTTATTACAAACTATGACTGGTCTATGAATATGAGTCTAATAATTTTGTTTTAAAAAGAATTAAAACAGTAGAAAGCCCGCACAAGCATGTGCAATATTTATGCTTCATTTTTCAGCGTTAACTATTTGTCAATCAAGCTCAATACTAAAATAACCTGTTCGAACTCGTTTGCTTAGCTTGATTTCGATAGCTAACGAACAAACATAACCTCACAAAAGCTACCCATTTGAATATGTCAACTCGATTCTTGATTCGGCGATCAAGCTAGCCAGATTTTTTAACTGTTATATAAAGTAGCAAAGTTTGGTTTAGTGTTACTTAAACCTAGACGAAGACTTAATTCTGGTAGGTCTTTAATATTTAGTGCCCCATCGATTAAATTTTGATAGATTTATTGTGCTTGTACGCATCTTGATTTAAAACAGATTTTACCTAAATATGCTTAAAACATTATGTAGAGATCTCATCAAGTTCTGTTGAAATTCCAATCTTACATTTCGAGTTCGCAGAAAATCTAAATAATCTTAGCTCAAACTCGAAAGTGAATATAAATCCACCAAATCTATCCATGTTTTGAGTTAGTTGCGGGAAAGTATTTTTTTTTAAGATAATTGATGACTGTTCAGTCCACATACATATTTATAAATCCCTCGTCGAAATTCCGCCATCAAATGTTATCCCTCGATGAAATTAGATTGTCCTAAAAATATATAAAAAAGGAAACACAAAGCATCATGTTCCCAATCAATATAACACAATATACTTATCTAATTATTCCACCAAATCCCATCCCAATCCTGCCTACAGCTGTCCAATATAAGTTTGAGCTGAAATTAAATAGAAAGTACATTAATAATATATAGAATAAATAAAAATAGCTCAAACTTACCTAAAATTCCACTTCCCTCCAAATGTTTACATTTTTGTAATGTCATCTAATGACATTACGTCAAACAGCTGGTGTCGCCACAATCAAATTTGGACCATCGAACCAAGCGTTGCCAGGGCAACATATTATGAAGCTGGGACATAGCTGTTCACGGCGGCTATAAAAAGGCGGCGAGCCTGAATCCCATCCTAGGAGCAAAAGTATAATTTTGCTCCATCCTTCATATAGAAGTCTAATTCTATTAAAATCCACACTCCCAAAAAAATCTGACACTTGATCTCCAATCGTGTAACAGAAGTTTAATTCTGCTTACACGCTCCAGGACGTTGCGATTGAAGTATAATTCTGCGCAGACGTTTTAACATTCGCTGTAACAGAAGTTTAATTCTGTTTACACGCCCCAGCACGTTGTAGCAGGAGTATAATTCTGCTTACGCGTTTCAATACTCACAGTAACAGAAGTATAATTCTGCTTACACGCTTCAGCACGTTGTAGTCGAAGTCTAATTCTGCTACATCATCGCTCTCTTTCTCAGAAATTCCTTCTAAAATTGTCACCATTTGATTCCGAAGAAATAAAAACTTTCTTCTTCTTCTTTCTAGAAACAGAACTAAGGACAGAGAGTGTGGGCAAAGCAGCACGATTATATATTGAATTTTTATTTTGGATTTTAAATTGTCGTCATTGTTTCTGTTGAATTTTAATTGTATTTTAGTTGAATTTTTTAATAGTATTAGTAGTTTTATTAGATTGTAAGTTATTATTTGAATTGAATTGAATTTGTGATATTAGATTAAGTATATGAATTATTTTGAATAAAAATTAAATATTTGAACTGAATCAAAGCTGAGTTATCCATTTTAAAACCGGCACCCTCCCTTACGTTCGAGACTAGATCTCACATTGGTCCTTCAAAGCCGGATAACTCAGTCAGTCAAATATAAAATTAGAATTCTTCTCCATTAAAAATGTCGAAAGATGGCGAATCCATTTCATCTGACGTTGGTGACGAAACCATTGACTCTGTGTCAGAGTTGGTACAGTCCCAAAAAGAAGTAAAAGATTTAATGGAAGACTTATTTAGAAGGCATCAAAGAGATGGAAAAAAGAAAACTGTCAAATCGACAGAAAAACGCCTTCAAACGTTCACCGAGTATTGGAAAGAATTCCAAACTCGACATAGGTCTATACAAAGGAAAGCAACAAATCAAGACCTCCAACTAGAATATTTCACCAAAGAAACATTTAGCGAGGTTCAGGAATACTACATTGAAAAGGCAGCAAGCATGGAAGAAGATATCGACAAATTAACACCAACGCCATCTGTCAGTATTCCTCCTCAAACAGCTTCTGCTAGCACAATGTCATGCAATAATGAAAGGCTTCCTAGAATCAAGCTACCCACATTTAATGGAGAGTATTCTACGTGGATTTCATTCCACGATTTATTCAATTCAGTTATTCACAATAACAATAATTTAAGAGACGTTGACAAGCTATACTTTCTGAAAACTAATCTAATTGGAGAAGCTGAAAAGCTGCTCAGACATTATGAAGTATGCGACGCAAACTATAAACCAGCTTGGCAGCTCTTAAAGGAACGCTACTCAAATAAGCGAGTCCTAGTCAACGTACAACTAAAAAAATTATTGTCTCTCCCAACCACAAATCATGATACCGCCGAAAGTATCAAAAAACTATTAGATAATATTACTGAGGCACTATTAGCATTACAAAACTTAGGAGTAGAAACAAATAACTGGGATCCAATAATTATATATTTGACTGTACAAAAGTTACACTCAGAGACACACCAGTTATGGGAGCAGAGCCTCCACGATAGCACAGAATTACCCAAATTAAAAACATTAACAAAATTCTTAGAGTCTCGGTTCCGAACTCTAGAAATGATAGGAAACAAGGGTACATCATCAAATATGAAAACCATTCTCACCCAAACCCACATATGGACTCTTGAACAAAACTAAAAATGCAGCGCCAACACACCCAGCTACAAAAAAAACCTCTTGCAGCTATTGCAAAGGTAGCCATATTATTTTTCATTGCCCAACATTTACAAATTCGACCACCCGACAAAGGCACGAAGTTGTCACAAATAAGCACTTATGCAAAAATTGCTTATCACCAAACCATATAACTACTAGCTGCACTAGCAACAAAAAGTGTTATCATTGTAACAAAAATCATAACACTCTGCTCCACTACGAGCAAAATTATTCAAAACCACTAAATCAGTCCACCCAAAATTCCAACATGGAAGCCAAACAAACCACACCCGCCTGTAGAAATGATGAACAACAAGTTCAGAATTTTCTAACGTCAAATATGAAAAGAGCTCTTCTCTCTACGGCTCTGATAAACATTACTGCATCATCCGGAATCACAATGGCATTCCGAGCACTAATAGACTCTGGGTCTCAAGTGTCCATCATGAACGAGAAAACCTTTAAACGATTGCAACTTAAAGGATCTCCTACCACCCACGAATTAATTGGACTTGGCACGACACCCACTAATACAGCCTTAAAACAGGCCACAGTCACAATTAATTCGCTACATTCAAATTTTAATATAACAAGCAACATGCTTGTAATTAAAAAGATCACCGAACTACTGCCAGCCCAAACTATCGAAGTTTCAAAATGGAAACACATCGACAATATCCCGCTAGCAGATCCTAAATTCGCTATTCCAGGAGAAATAGACATTCTTCTTGGAGCAGATATTTACGCCGCCATTCTCACAAATGGCATAAAAAGAGGACCTTGCAATACACCTACTGCCAGAAACACCAGAAACAAAAAGCATGACAACGACAATGCTATCCGCCCACACCATTATAAATACTGATTTAGATAATCAGTTAACAAAATTTTGGGAACTAGAGGAATGCGCCACTAGACCCAAATTTTCACCA
>OZ005743.1:42482166-42499666 GCA_963930735.1 Dioctria linearis | reverse complement strand
CATAGCATAGGATTCTATTTCCACTGCAAACATGATGCTAAGCTCTCATATTACAGAGCATATCGAGGCAAATACTGTCAAAAATGGTTTGCATTAGAATTGCAAAAGATTGCATCCATAGCTGTACAGGAGAAGCTGAACATCAGGCCAATGCAACCCCTGACTAAAGAGGAACGGCGTTCACATATGGAAAATACTTGCTGTCATATATGCGAAAAAACGTTTGCAGGCGATGAGGAACGAGTCCGGGACCATTGCCACTTAACAGGTAAATACTGAGAATCAATGATGATTGTAGTCCTCAGGAGATATAGCACTGTCAGTCAGTTTATTGTAGAACGCTTCCTGTGTTGGCAAGTTCCGGAAATCCAATTTATCCCAGTCATCAATAAAATCATATGGGAGGACACCCTTGCGTGTAAGAAGTTTGATTGTGTCATCATCCAATCCCTGCCATTGATCTTGTAGTGTTTAATTTATCCATCGGCAGCAATGATGATAGCTTATCTAAAGATTCAGCCATAAAACGGAAGGAATCGATGAATCTGAATTTTATGTAGCTGCCGTCCATGTGCTTGGTGAACGAGATATATCTTTCCTTGTTTATTGGCAAGAGATCAACATTTCCTGGGAAAGATGTAGCTATATTCTTAATAATGAAGTGAGCATCATATCCAGATAAATTCTGAAAAATAACTGGAACTATGGAGCAATCTTGGTACATCAGATTGCATGCATTGTGCGCTGGCCCTCGGTATTTTCCTGTTAAAAGAATTTATGAAAAAAAATGATTGAATTATGATTCTCAGTATTTACCTGTTAAGTGGCAATGGTCCCGGACTCGTTCCTCATCGGCTGCAAACGTTTTTTTCACATATATGACAGCAAGTATTTTCCATATGTGAACGCCGTTCCTCTTTAGTCAGGGTTGCATTGGCCTGATGTTCAGCTTCTCCTGTACAGCTATGGATGCAATCTTTTGCAATTCTAATGCAAACCATTTTTGACAGTATTTGCCTCGATATGCTCTGTAATATGAGAGCTTATCATCATGTTTGCAGTGGAAATAGAATCCTATGCTATGAACTTCATGTTCCTGGATTCGCATTGTATTTTGATCGTTTCCCTGAATCGGCTTCAATATTGATTCAAGATCTGCATACACACAAAACGGGACTGGATTCTTATGGTTATAATTCTTATATTCCAACCGTTTCTTTTCCTCTGAGAGAAACATAATCCTACAATCGGTTTTGCTTCTCACATTCAGGAGTGTGTGATGTTAATTTTTCTTCAGAGTAAAAGTAGAGCAAACATCTCTCACATATATACTTTCTACCATTATGTTTTGAAGTTTCCTTCGATATGAGTCGAGAAAGATCTTTAATCCAGCAGTAATGATATCTGCTAGCATCATCATCATCATCCATATGATCATCATCCTGGTCATAGTTATCTTGTAACATTAAGAGATTTACATGTCGCTCCATCCTGTGTTTCGTAAGTCTAACTGGAACTGTGGTGAAGAAACGCTCTTTCCCTAGGATGAATACGTTTACTGATATCTCGTTCTGGTCTTCAAATTGCGTTATTTGCTTAAGTGTCATGGAAATGTTATCCCATTTAAATTAAGTACAGCTGAATAATGTGGGTATGATGAGGGTCCTATCGGAGCTGACAGTTGTAGGATATAGCGCTGATGTTACGGCACATGCGAAGCATGCTTCATCATTATTTTTCAAATTAATGCAAGCTTTCTTTGATGCAATATCATTTGGTATAGGTATATACGAAGATCCTCGGACCTGTTCAAACTTGTTGATGTGTACTGCTAGATGTATTATTGAGTGCAGTGCCCAGCCACTGTCTTTTTCCTGGAATTCTTCCAGCTGAGTGTGTATTGGATCCAAAATGTTTGATTTAAAACCACTCCTCTAAATTATCATCTGCACTAATTGGAACAGTTCTCGCTTGGAAATATTTAATGTCTTATATAGTTTTCATTGTCACCAGTTTCTTTAACAAATTCACCGCAAAACGTTGTAAAGACTGTAATATTAAAATAATGTTTTAAGGTATTTTTAACACGACGTGTAAATAATTTGGCAGCGTCTTGCATAAATAACTTCAGCTCGATATGTTTTAAATTTGCAATAACACCTTGTCGAATTCTGTCTGCGAACGCTGTCTTTATTTCCTCCCACTTTACAAAATCACTTCTTCTTACGCGAGTGATTCCTCCACCTCGACGGGGAGTTCTCAATAGTGCTCTCAACGCTTTAATTTGCTCGAGACAGCTTTCAAAATGTCGTTTCATAGCACTCTTATTGCACTTCCGCAAAGCAATTTGAAATTTATGTATGTTTCTGTTGCACTTTTTAACAATATAGTCTTTATTCTCTGAATTTGTTAAACACTTCAACACATCCTTCCGCAAGTTTTTAATTACTGAAAAACTTTTATTTACTAGCGCAGCTGTCATTTTTATTTTTTATGTACTATCACGGAGACTCACTAAAACTGACTGATGCTCCCCAAGAGTTTGCTTGGGCTTTTATAGGAACGGTTTGTAAACATGAATGATCCTGCTGCTAGCAGGCAAGTATATGACCAAATCCACCTCAAGCATATGTATTAGAGAGAGACAGATGATGTGTTAAAGCGAGATAATTGCAAAAGTAAACTTGGACTTCCATAAGAAATAACATAAGATTTTTGATGTCGAACTCTCATTGCCTAACCAGAAAAGGATCACTTTACGAAAAAGTTACTCTAGAAAGATTTCATATTGCTACACTGGTCATTCCATTATACCAGATCACCAAAAATTAGGTTTTTACTTCACCCATACGACTTCCATATATCATACTATGTTAATATCATAGCAGTAACTTCCTGCAAAGCTTTAAATTGGTAAGATTTTACATTTTCTATAAGGTGGGGCTACGCATACCACTTTCGGACTACGCTAAAAAGCTACTCTAGAAAGATTTCAAGTGGCAACATTGACCGTGCCATTACACCTGATCATAAAAAAAATTGTTAATAAGGCTTTCACTGCACCTATACAACTACCACTACTCATCTAAGATATTCCTCAAATCAACATATCATACGACCACCTTCTTTTCTTAAACCCTTAAATCCTTCTCAATATTACGGCAACATTAGTCATCGATTCAACATTTTTAAGAATTTCAGTATATTTAAGCTTTGGATCATGAAGAATACTTTGCTCCAATCAAATATAAACATGTACCTTCAATCCATTGTACAACATACATCGATTCAATCCCTCATACCAAAACCACGAGCATACTTCCCAAGCCATGAAACAGAAATCTATTTGTGTGCATTGAGAGTCCGCTTTCTAAAATATTCTATATTGATACTTATAGAAAACTGCCAAACATTGAATTTATATATGTTATTGAGTCTAACTTACTATCCATACAGGAAAATAGTCTTCTAGTAATTTACAGCTTAGTTCGGTATTCACTAAAGCGTGCTTACAAAAGTAGCCTAGACTTGAATTATTAGTAATATGAATTACGTCAGAAAAGGTATGATCGCTAATATCAAAAAAAAAAACCATAGCCCATAGAGGATTTCTGATAAGACTTCTCAGTACACACACACCCCTACACCGAAAATTTTCTGATATGACTTTAATTTCCATTCTTACCATCCCAAGCAGCCGTGATCTCTTTTTAGATATCGAATATCATGATCACTCTTGTTTATACAAGATACATACAGACCACAACTTACGTTATAGTTGTTGCTGATTTTTTATCAGCAAAAGAAATTTTCAATTATAACTTCCACTACTCATCTAAGACAACATAGTTGTTTTTTCCAGCTAAAGAAATTGGGAATCTTCCATAAATCGTTCAATTTGTTTACTTTACTTGGGTCTGTGCGAATTTTGTTTACATTATTCGACTGCGATTTTGTTTACATTATTCGAATTGTTTATGCAATGAATCAAATTAGAAGCATTGCTCCTGAAGATCAAAAATTAGGCAATTTTTATGTAAGCCAACATATCTACCTACGTTAGTTGTTGTTGTTGCTAATTTAATAACATGGTGCAATACGGAATATCGCCTTGTAGAAAACATTTTGGTATGACGTAGTGTGTGTGTGTGTGTTGTATGGCTGTGTATGTGTGCCCAGCCTCGCAAAAGTGTCCCGATGTCCCTGTCCCCACAACTCTAAGCGTATATAGCAAGTTTGAAGAACATTCACACAACACCTCCATGACCTGATGGTAGAGCGCCTCGGATTTTACAAAACCGAGCATCTCGGTTCGATTCCAGCACAAGCCAGCATTATTTTATTAAAAATCAGCTAAGACAGAGCTTGATCAGCGGACGTCATCCCCGGTTAGCTAGACGGTGGGAAAGGAATTCCCCAAGCAGGCCCTGTGACGTAGGCCACTAGACGGAATCCCCCAGTGGCCCAGAGCCCGGTCCAGACCACCAAAATAGTTGGAATTTTCCGGACACTTTTTGTATGGAGAAAGTGCGCCAGAACTCTCATAGCTCTACTACTGGACTGCGTTCTGTCGGTTCTTATTTCCTCGGGGTTTAAATACTTTAATAAATACAGAGGCTCATCTTGAAAGTTAACACGTTTCTGTATTTGTTCGCATAACACCTGGTCAAAATTTAATTAATATTTCTATTTATTGTTAGAAGTTCGGTTTTTGTTTTTCGTATACATATTCCTCAAATTTGAGGCGAAAAAATACGCTTTCTAGCGGAAGAAAGACTTCACTATTTTGTCAATCAGTTGGATCATGTGAGCGTTCGAGTTTTGTGTAATACTCTTCTCTAACTATTTTTTTTAGTATATTTCAGAAAGAATCTGCGACCAGGCCACCGGTAGCGCCGCGGCGCGACACAGTGCGGTGACGTACGGCTAAATAGAGCGTTCATAACGGGAGCAGCGGATATTAACCAAATGTACTCTAATTCCGATGAAAAAATTCCGTTTTTAGTAGCTCTGGCTAAAGAAAACAGAGAAAAGTGATGAGGTTCGATTACGAATACTTTAGAATGCCAAAAGCCTTATTTAGAATTTAACGAATTGTGCGGCCATATTTTGAATGAAAAAGACATTTTGCCGCCAGCGTCAACGGTAAAATTGTGTGTTTTGAATAATCGGCAAGATCATCGCGCGGCAACTATTTTGCCACGCCGCTCCGCTCCCGTTGTGACACCCACTTAAGGGTTTTAAGAAACACCTGAATTTGTACACTTTCGGCTTGAAATATTTTGTTCGTCATATTTACCTCGTTTAATATAAATGACAAGAAATAGAAAAAAGCTTATTTACAAATTAGATATTGGTTCATGATAGCCATAATTGCTTCTATGCTGAGGAGCAAACAACAAATGCCTTGAACGTATCGGTCTTTCAGGAGCATATATATTAATTAATAAAAGCAATTCGAAAGATTTTATTTTAAACGAAAGTATATCTTTGACAAATAAAGCACAGGAAACTTCGCGACAAGTTTCAGACTAGACAACCCATGCAGTTTACATCTCAGAGTGTATGATGGTAAGTCGTCATTTTGGTAATTTATTTTCCGAAGAACAAACCTAGTAAATGCTTTTTTTAATGGATTCAATACGACCAATATGTACGTTATCATATGGACACCAAGCAATGGATGCATATTCAAGAATGGATCTCACGATGGAAAAGTATAATGTCTTGAAGATCTGAATGTTATGAAAGTCTTTGGAGATCCGCTTAAGGAAACCTAAACAACGTCGTGATTTAATGATAATAGTGTTAATGTGGCGGTTAAACCCCAATTTAGTGTCAAATTTAACACCTATGTCCTTAATATCACTTGTTCGAGAAACTATAGCATGATTAATATTATAATCAAACAAGAAAGGACAAGAGATGCGATGAAAAGTAACAATTTTACATTTTGATATGTTAAGATGTAGCTTATTTTTAGAGCACCAATCTAAAAGTATATTGAGATCATTCTGCAGTAGTAAGGAATCGTTTAGAGAGTTTATTCAAACGAATAGTTTTAAATCATCCGCAAATATTAGGCATTTGGCAAAAACAAAACAAGGTGACCGTTATTACATCAGATATAATATTGCCAATCCTTACATATTTGTTGCGGTTATATGTATAAATAGAAAACAATCCAGCGTAAAAACGAGGAGTGGAAGTCTATGTTCTTCAATTTATGAATGAGAAGAGGAATACTGATCTTATCAAATGCCTTCGAGAAATCTGTAGAAATAGTATCCACTTGAACACGATTTTCAAAAGCACTTATAGTATAGTTCGAAAATAATGTAAGAATAGTTACACATAACCTCCCCTTAATAAAGCCATGTTGCTCTGGGACTATATATTTCTTAACTAGAGAACTAAGCTTAGAGATAACTATATAGTCAAGTAATTTTGGTACGACTTTCATAACAGAGACTGGTCTGTAATTCTCTACAGTGCTTTGAGAACCTGCTTTAAATATAGGAGTGATTAATGAAATTTTCCACTCATCAAGAAAAATACCCGGTACTTAAGGATAGGTTAAAAATTTTGCATAAAGGATCGGCCAAAAAAACAGCGCAATGTTTCAGTAGCGAATGACATAACACATAAGAATCTGGTCTTGTGGTAGAATCGAAACCATTGAGACCCTTCAAGACATCATCAGCATTAATCGATAAATGACCAACATCTAAAGGGGATGTATCAGTGTTAACGGGATATTCATGTTCCGATTCACTAAAAGATTCGTTACTATAAACAGATTTGAAGTAATAGACAAAAAGATTGCAACTGGTGTGCAAATCGCACTACTTATTAGAACCGTAATTTAAAACCTTAGGAAAAGAAAAGGAAAGAAAGGAAAAGATTTAGACTTATTAGCGACAAATTTATGTAGGCCTTTATGGACAAACTCAAGAAATTTGTTGTGTGCTCTCAGTAGATCACAATGTTCCAAAAAAGGCCAATTTATGTTAAAGAAAAAGGTATTAATATCTAAATAATTAACTTTGTTAAAAATTAAATTCAATTTTATCGGTAGAATTCTGTAAAGGAGCAAAATCATAAAGATAAATATTAAAGCTAATGGCATTATGATGTAAATCAACTGTTGTCAACGGACTTTTAACCTCACAAATGTCTACTACTAAATGAGGGATAACGAATATTAAATCTGGAATTCTGCCAAAAATATTATTTATATTGTATAATTGAATTAAATCTAAGCCTAATAAATTGTCTATGACAAAACTTTCTGCTTCAGAAGATACATTAATAGGTATTAGCATCGCGTGATCGTCATCCCAGGTCCAACGTAAATTACTAAGACTGAAGTCACCTATATAGCATAAGTGGTGGTCATTGATATTATCAGATAAACTAGTAATAGTGATTATGTGCTTCTTGTAAACCTCAAGTGAAGAGGATGGATGGAGGAATATAACTGATGCATATATCCAGGAAATTAGATGTATTGAAGTTTCTCACGCGAACACAAAGTTATTCAATGATTCCCGAGTCATTGGATAAGTGAAATTATTCGTTTATCATAGAAGTATGTACTGCAATCATAACACCGCCTCCCCGTGAAAATTCAGATGCGAGAGGACAACGATCTTTCCTATAGATTGTGTAGCAGCTCTCATCAACAATCTCACTATTTGAAATGCTATCATTCAACCAAGTTTCTGTGCGAGATAGAAATCTGTCAGTTTCGTTCTTAAGCCACGAACATTTTGATAATAGCATTTCAACCCATTCTCTTTATTATCCACATTTAAAACATTTATTGTACAGAAGTCAACATTTGAAATAAGATCAGGCAATTCCGGGGAATCGGTTTCCATCGAATTATCAATTAAGACTGGATTTGAGGTCGATTCGAAACCAGCTCGTTTGTTGATGATTTGATGAATCTTTTGACACACGTGCCGGAAGGCCAGATGTCAGGCATAAGCAATCTATCTATAAAATGCTCGGGTACTCCTAGTTTGTATGACACAGATCTGAGTTTGTTTAAATCTGAATCCTTTTTCCATAGTGGATAACACGTAATTTGGTTGCTTGAAATACTAATCATATTGTCACCATATTTTTTTAATTTAATAGGTGTAGCATCAGGACGTTACGTGATAAGTGCAAATATCTTATATTGTTTATCGAAGAAAAGTCACCGACGACAGCGGCTGTGCCAACAATCTTTTTATTATTATGGCGAGATCTTTTCTGAACAGTAGTCCAGTTGGAATTACGATTATCGCCGTTACTCGCAGCAATATCCGCAGACGATATCTGCCTATGACTCAATTCAGTGAGAGGCTTTGTTATAGCTGTAGATATACCAGCTATATCGTTGAGGTCATGGCACTGATCAGACTTATCTGCAGCATCTGTTATAGCTATAGGAATACAAGTGATAGCGTTGAGGTTATTGCACTGATGACATTTATCGGCAGCAGCTGTACCAACTAGATCAATATGTAACGGTTGTCCTGTACTCCCGACCATTCCATTAGATAAATGTCCTTTGGTTGAGCTATGATTATTATCAGTTTCAGACAATGAACATAAATGCAAAACGTAGTTCCATAAAATTATTCTTTCTTTGAACCTTAGTTTTGCGTACCCACGTATATTTTTCTGATCAGTTTTCTTTAAATTTTTGAAAATAATTAGCTGTTTTATTGGGAGGTTCTATGGAACCCCCGTCATTAAAGATATCGAGACCACCACTGTTATTGCATTCATTAGATGCACTTAAATGAAAAATAAAATATATTCAATCAATACTTATGTGGACATTTTTTTATATTGTTACTAGCGTGGCCTTAGTTCATTATTTAAAACACAATATTTCAGATATCATTAACAAGTTCTTTCTTTCATTTAACTACACTATTTACTTTTATAACATTTACAAACAATTATTAAATCAACTCTTTGTAGTTGTCGCTAGTACTATACTTCTAATTATCGCTATAGTTTACTTCGTTCATTTCACTGTCTGAAATAAGACTGGCTCCTGGATGTGAGAAGCGCCGTATTTATACTCAAGGAATTATCCTAGAACCTTCCTGAATATTCTGTTCTCCGAAATCAAAGTTTACTAGGATGTCACTAACCTAAAGGTGTTTCTATTTCCAACAGATGTCGCTTGTGTCAGTTTGTAGCGCGTAACACTGCCCCTTCTTGAAATTGTTCGTCCCGAACATCAGGTGGTCCACGGTCTTGATGCTTGTAGTATCTACATAAACGATCCAGGTGAACGATTTTCCATTTACCTCTTGTACCACGTTGAATAGGGAATACATCATTAATTCTAGTTACCACTGAATACGGTCTTTCCCACTGTTGTTGTAATTTTGGAGAAAATCCCTTACGTCGTTTCGGGTTGTACAGACAAACAAGGTCACCTTCATTAAATCCTGCTGAATTAGCACGTAAGTCATAGCGGGTCTTCATCCGGTCGGTATTTATTGCTAATTTTGTTCTCGTTTCCTCGTGCACATTAACTAATCGTTGCCTAAGCTCCGATACATAGTCGTCTGGTAACTTTTGTTCGCCTCTGGGTGTACCAAACTTGAGGTCGCTTGGTAAACGCATCTCCCTTCAGAATACGATCTTAGCTGGAGTTTGTCCTGTCGTGTTGTGAACAGCTGATCGATAAGCCATTAGGAACACGGGAATATGTCGATCCCAATCGCGTTGATGACAGTCGACTACCTTCTTTAGAGGCTCGACCAATGTTCTGTTAAAGCGCTCTACCATGCCATCAGATTGTGGATGCAGAGGAGTTGTTCTGGTTTTTCTTATCCCAGCATTTTAAACATCTCCTGGAAAGTCCGTGATTCGAAATTGCGTCCTTCGTCCGAATGAAGATCCTGAGGTACACCAAATCTACTGACCCAAATTATTAGTACTTGTTCCGCAACTGTGTTTCTCTCTTGATTAGGGATTGCATAAGCTTCAGGCCATTTACTGAAATAATCAATAGCAACTAATATGTAACGGTTACCGTTATCTGTTTCTGGAAAAGGTCCAGCGATGTTTATGGCTATCCTTTCAAATGGGGCTCCTACATTATACATATGCATTTCTCCGCTGCTTCTGTGTGGCGGTCCTTTGCAAGAAGCACAGATAGTGTATCTGCGGCACCACTCCTCCACATCCTCTCGAATATGTTACCATTAAAACCGTTCTCGTATTTTGGAAATTGTTTTATTCACCCCCAAATGTCCCCGAGATGATCCACTGTGCATTTCTTCTAAAACATCTTTGACCTTGGATGCTGGCACGACTGTTTGCATTCGGAATGACTCGCCGTTAGTTGCTTCCCACTTGCGTTTTAATATACCACATTCAACGTCAAGAGAATTCCATTGAGCCCAGTAGCTCTTCAGTTTCTCACTCCTCTCCGAGATATCGTTCCATTGTGGTCTTTCCAAGTCTTCTTTCCAAGCAAGAATGGGTGATATGTCTAGGTCTTCCCGTCGTGCTGTTTGCAAGCTCTCGTTGTCTCAACCCGTCGATGGTTCCACCATTATCAGCTGTATAGTTGCCTTTGTTTCTTTTTCTTCCACCCGAACGTAATGATTGCATTCAACTTTGCATGGACGTCGTGAAAGGGCGTCTGCTTTTCCATGAATACGTCCTGTTCGGTGTTGGATTTCAAAATCATAAGCTTGGAGTCGCTATATCCATCTCGCCACTTGCCCTTCGGGGTTCTTAAACTGCAAAAGCAATTTAAGCGCAATTTCTGCCCGTAGAGATATTTATGGAAATGTTTTGTTGAATTTACAATAGAAAGTAGCTCTTTTCTTGTAACACAATAATTTCTCTCTGATTTCCTGTGAAAGCAGTCCCCGATACCTACATTGGTGGCATCCGTGTCCAATATACAAGTTTTCTCCAACATTGGATAGTGAAGTACTGGACTTTCACAGAGATGCTGCTTCAAAATCTCAAAACTCCCGTTACAATTATCTGGCCATATGAACGGCTTTCCTTTTTCTGTAAGTTGATGTAGGCTCCTTGTTATATCTGCAAAACCTTTTACGAATCGCCTGTAGTAGGTAGCCAATCCAAGAAAACTCCTTAATTGATGTTTGTCCTTTGGAACAGGCCAATTTTTCACAGCTCCTATCTTCTCTGGATCAGTTCTTACTCCTTGTGATGAAACTATATGCCCCAAATATTTTACTTCATTCTTGAATAGAGCACATTTATTCGTGCTAAGCTTCAGTTTCGCATCTCTCAGTCTTTGAAGTACGTCCCTTAAGTTGTTTTTATGTTCCTCGAATGTACTTCCGATCACAATTATGTCATCTAAGTAGACAAGACATGTTTTCCAGGTTAATCCTCGTAAAACACATTCCATGAGTCGTTCGAATGTGGCTGGAGTATTACATAATCCAAATGGCATAACTTTGAATTGCCATAAGCCACTTCCAACTGAGAAAGCAGTTTTGTCTCGGTCCTCGGGATGTATTTCCACTTTCCAGTAACCGCTCTTCAAATCCAATGTGGAAAACCATTGCGATCCGGAAAGGGTGTCCAATGTGTCATCAAACCTTGGTAACGGATAGCTATCCTTTCTTGTTACATTATTTAGTTGGCGGTAGTCCACACAGAATCGTGTGCTGCCATCCTTTTTCCTGACCAAAACAACTGGCGATGTCCAAGGGCTGTTAGATTCATCAATTCTGCCTTGTTCTTTCATGGAGTTTATCATATCTGCAACTTCTAGTTGTTTGGCTAATGGTAGTCTTCGTAGTGTCTGCCGAATGGGCCTAAAATCTCCTGTATCGATTCGATGCTGGACAAGATTTGTTTTGCCGAAATCATTATCACTCATTGCAAATAATTCAGAAAATTCGTCGATCACCTCTTTGGCATCCTTGTATTGCCTTACACTTAAGGCACTAGATAAAAGAAGCTTCTGAACCTGTTGGGTAGTAGCAGGTATAGGTTTTGTCTCCTTGACATTACTACTATTACCCAAATTGAAGATTTGGTAAACGGGTTCACAATTTCCAATTATAGCACCTCCTTTTAGTTGTACCTCTTTTTCGGATGTGTTGGGCACTCTGACTGGAATTAATGTTGCGCATTCTGCCTTCACTAAAGTCTTACCAACGATAATATTCGATGTCACCTTTATAGGGTTAGGCTCCACCAGACAGACTCGGCAGGTCCCGATGTTATCAGTAAGCTTTGTCCATACTAGCGTCTCGAGCATGCAGAGAGAGTAATATTTTCACAAACCATCGTCCATATTTTCGAAGGATAATCTGCTTCTTTTCCTAGTGTCATCGAAATTTCTATGTTGACATAATTGAGGATCTATTCTCCGACATCCAGATTTATTTTATATCTGGTAATGAAATCTACTCCAAGAATGCATTCATCCATGATATCTGAAACCAGGAAGGTTTGAGGAAATAGTAGTTCGCCTATTTGAACATCCAAAGTTAGTTCTCCAAAAACTTGTGCTGCTGCTCCAATTGTTGCTCTTAGTAAATATTTGGAAGTGTTGTGAAGCCACTTGTTTTTGACGCGAACTGCTCTAATAATTGATCTCGAAGCACCAGCGTCGATAGTGATTGCGCAATCATTTTTTCCTACACTTCCATATATAACAAGACTGCTATTATTTCTCTGCAACTGGGCTATCTGAATGATGACTTCGGGGCTGTCGACTCTACCAACCAACTTCTGCCCCCAAAGTTAGTTTTTACATGTTTTCCGGCTGCTCAACAGGAGAGCTGATGCGACTAGTCGCCTTTTGATTTCTAGTCTCTCTACGAATAGCTTGCTCCCTAGCTCCACATCTTTGGCATACTTTTCTGTTCTCCTCTTCTTGTGATTCCATTCGTCGACGTTTTCTGCAGTCTCTTTGGAGGTGTGCGGGTCTATTACAATTCCAGCATCGAAGAATACCCTGTGACCGAGTGCTCTCTAATAACCGCAATCTATTGCAAGTACATCCCTCCCCCGCAATTTCTCTCACTCGTACTGCACTCCGAGAAGCTTGTCTAGCAGATTCATATTCTAATGCATAGGCTAGCGCTTCTGATGTTGACTTCTTTCCTGCTAGCCTAGTAAATTTTGATCTGCAATAGCGTTCACAAATGCTTCTGTTGCCACTTCGCTAAGGAATTCTGCATTTACGAGAGAGTATGAAAGATAAGCTAATCTTTCCACATCAGCCTGCAGTTGTTGTAGTGACTCGCCATGCTTTTGAGTCCTGTTACGTAATGGCAGGCAATATACTTGCTGCATGTGCTCATTTCCATAACGTAATTCTATCGCCTGTACCAATGAAGTGTAGTCTCATTGACTTTCAATCGATATAGTTTGTAATAGCTCTGATGCAGGACCTCGAAGTGCTACAACCAGAGCTGTAGCTTGTCTTCCTCATTCCATCCATTTACTTCGGAAGCTGCCTCAAACTGTCTCTTGAAAATATGCCTCGAATTTTGCCCATCAAATATCGGAGGTTTCATTCTGCCTGCACCGGATATTTCAGTTCCTTCGTGCCGACGTTGTCCATGCCACATTCTCTCCAAATCTTCTTTAAAGTTGTCAAGCTTCTCCGTAACATTTTGTTGCACTTCCGACAGTTGTTGTTGCACTTCCGATACTTGCTGTTGAACTTCCAGCAATTCCTGCTGGATTCCTTCAATTCTTACATTTTGCTCGTCTAATGAATTTTTAAGAAAATTCTTCTGTTCCTCCAAACAGGTTTCTAGACAATTCTGCAAAGAACTCTGTTGCTCATCCCAACGGGCTTCCAGAGAATTTTTCTTTTCGTCCAAACGCGTCTCTAGAGAATTTTTTTGTTCCACAAAAGCATTTTTTTGTTCCTCAAGGGCGTTCTTTTGATCGTCCAAACGGGCTTCTAGAGAATTCTTTTGTTCATATAGACGGGATTCCAGAGAATTCTTTTGTTCCTTAAGGGCATTCTTCACTTGCAGAGTTGAAAGCTCCATTTTGGTCATTAAAGTTCCCAAAAACGGTTCTATGTTCATCGCAGGCTCTTCTTCAGTTTCTGGTTCTTCCTCGAAAATGTATGTCTCAGCATTCTTTTCTCCCTCTATCAAAGCTTGTCTAAGTCGCTCGACTAGACCTGTCGTTTGCAATGACCGCTTCCCCAACTCTACTTTCAATTCCTGTATACGAAGCTCCTCTAGTTTGCGTCCCATTACTTTCATAATTCACTCACAGTTTAATATAAAATTTTCTTTCGGAATTTTTCACTTAAAGCAGGAAAGTTTCACACGATTTCACCAAATTAATCACTCTTTGAATTTCAAAGTCAAATGCCACCACTTTATTTCGCGATTTTATTTTACTTCTGACACCAGTTGTTACTAGCGTGGCCTTAGTTCGTTATTTAAAACACAATATTTCAGATATCTTTAACAAGTTTTTACTTTTATTTAACTTCAGTATTTACTTTTATAACATTTACAAATAATTATCAAATCAACTCTTTATAGTTGTCGCTAGTACTGTACTTCTAATTATCGCAATAATTTACTTCGTTCATTTCACTGTCGAAAAAAAAACTGGCTACTGGATGTGAGAAGCGTCGTATTTATGCTCAACGAATTATCCTGGAACCTTCCTGAATATTCCATTTCTCCGAACCTAAATTTTACTAGGATGTCACTAACCTAAAGGTTTTTCTATTTCCAACAGATGTCGCTTGTGTCAGTTTGTAGCGCGAAACAATATATATATATCTTGGCTTGATAAAAACTACTTCCTCGCCATTTTTACGAAATTCGTGTTGAGCCGATTCCAGGTTTTCTTCCTTATCACGACTGAAACTGAAAGTAACCTTAAATTAAGGTCAATGCAATAAAACTGTGTCACTTTAGTACTACCGTAATGGGTTTTGTGAATACTTTAACATTTTAGTAAAAAATCTACCAAAAACTCGAATTTCCAAATCTCCACAATTTAAATGAATGTATGAATTGGAATTTGTATTACCCGTCTTAAGGAAAACCCATCTAAATTCTCGTTTGAAAATAGTACTAGATTCGATAAACAAGGTAGTATAATAGTAAAATTATTTTCTGAACTCAAATAGGAGTCGATCTACTCCAATCGGAGTAAAGGCACAGCCCTGCCTATATGTAATATGTGCTTGAATAATTGACTCAACATAAACATGATATCCAACAAGTAAAAAAGCTAGAATTGGTCTAAAACTAATTTTTGTGATACCCTAGATGAATACTAGTATGTCATTTCTGGGCAAGTTTTATTTTTGAAGTGGTTTTTCGCATACATTTCTATAGCGGTACGTCGGACAGTAAAAATGATTATAACCAATTTGATAGGATTTTATGTTTTGAAGAAGTTTTGGGTACATTAAAATAGTTTAGGGCTTATGGTTTTCACGGTACACGTAAAAATCTTAAATTTTAATTTGGCAACACCAAGAAGGGGTTGCCCGATTAGGACCATTTGGGAAATTAGATTAACTATTTTTATAAAAATACTGTGTATAAAATTTCAGCTCTCTAAATTGATGGGTTCTCAGGGATGTAGTAAAAATGAAATTTTTGAATGGCAACCTTATGAACGAGTTACCCGATTTGTCTTACTTTCGAACTTAATTTTACTGTTTTTTCTTACAAGCCCGTCTGCAAATTTTCAGCTCTGTAAGTGCACGAGTTCTCGAGTTATCGTGGGCACAGACAGACGGACGGACAGATGGACGGACAGACGGACATGCAAAATTCAAAATAACTTTTAATATTACGCGTAGGTGACCAATCCATTTTGCTCTACCATCATTATTTCTAGGTGTCAAAAACGGAATGACAACCTTAGTATAGGTACCCTATAGATTTCATCTAGGGTATAAAAAGGTATAGACATAGTCATAGTTAGTGGACGTAAATTCAAAGCAATTTATTTAAATATCCATCTAACCTTAGCATAAAGCTAATTGTAAAGTCTTGGGCAAATCGAAAGTAATTAAGGTGGGTAAATAATATTTATATCATTATTATTATTATTATTAATTATGGGGGATGCAGACAGGATTCCTGCGTCTCATCTTGTCACCGCGACCTATAAGATCTTTAGTGACATTACCCCTAAATGCCCTAGGGCGCCCATTCGAACTTAAGGTCTTTGATGAAGCTTATAATATTCTTGAGGGCCATTTTTTTCGACATCCTCTTGCAGTGGAAATGCCTTATGCGGCACAGAGCATCACAGTCACTCAAAACATATTCAGAGGATTATCGTCTTCCATACAGAATCGGCAGGTCTCATCATCGACCTTACCCATCTTCTTAAGATGGTATCTAAGTGGGCAATGCCCAGTAAGTAGGCCCGTTATGAGCCTTAGTTCCTCTCTGCTGAGTGTGAGGAATTCTTTTGGCCTCTGTTGCGAATACTTAATACACTTCTTCGCTTGTCTCAGCCCCGGAGTATTTTCCCAGTATTCCTTCTCAGTTCTGTCCTCCCAAAGCCTGATCTGAGCAGAGAGGTGACTCTTTGGGTGTCCAAAGACAGGCTCAGGGCCAATAAACGGAGATTTGGCTCCTTCCTTTGCAAGGCGGTCCGCAATCTCGTTTCCCTTAATGCCTTCATGTCCTGGTACCCAGATCAGTGTCACCCTATTTGTCTCGGCCAGTTGCTTCAAGACAATAAGACAGTCCCAAACCAGCTTAGACTAAAAGGTAAACGAGTTTGACGCTTTAAGTGCTGCTTGGCTGTCTGATAGTATGTATATTTTCGCTCCACCCACCTTGGCTCATATATGACCACGCCTACTTTACTTTCCATTTTGGACCCATCCGTGTACCATTTTCAAAGGGTAGGTCTCCAGTGTGCCACTGTTGACAGTCCCCCAAGATCACAATGGTGTTTCAAAGTTATGTGGTTTCGGCATAACGTCTGAAATTGGGTTAGCCATCTTGTCCTCTACGAAATCCTTGAGGATTTCAGGTGGCCAACCAAATTATTTGTACTTAGGAGGTATGCCCTTTGTAGCCTAATTTTACTAAGTATGGCCTGCTCCCTAATATGCAAATGTAAGGCTAGCAGGTCCAACATAGCCTCGAGGGCCGCAGTTGGGCAGGTACGCATGGCACCGGTTACTCCTAGACATGCAAGTCGTTGTAGATTTTGCAAACTATCTTGAGCTGTCTTGTGTTTTGTTTTTGGCCACCAAACGAATGAGGTGTATGTGACCATGGGTCTTATAATAGATGTGTATGACCACAGAGTCGTTTTTGGTTTAAGCCCCCAAGATTTGCCAAAAAGCCTGCGGCATGTCCATGTTGCCGCTGTAGCTTTATCCAGTACTCTTTTTAAGTGAGGGTTCTGGTTAGTCTGTTATCTAGGGTAATTCCTAGATATTTGACCAACTTTGAGGATTCCACTACTGTTCCCTCAAGAGATGCTGCTTGTAAATAAAGCTTCCTTTTTCTCG